>JAKOPK010000546.1:4893-15727 GCA_024195185.1 Coniferiporia weirii
CAAACAGTGCCCAGTTTCCTTCTCCTTTGCCGACCCCGACGGCCAAGTTTGTGCGCACCTTCAGATGCGGGGCCGCTTAAGAAGGTGCGCACAAACTTGGCCGTCGGGGTCGGCAAAGGAGAAGGAAACTGGGCACTGTTTGAGGTTGATGACATTCTCAGCCAGTGTTGTGAAGTGGGGGGGGATGACAAAGTTGAGGTTGTGAAGTGCAGGGTTGTGCTTCACTTCTGACAAAAGCTGCGCAGGGGTGAAGATTTTGCCTCCGGTACCGAACATATTGGTAGTGGGCACCATGGAGATGCACAATGCCGAACGCTGGCGGACACAGGACGGGGAGAGGATGAAGTCGTCCAGGAGGACGGCATCGGTGACTAGGCACCTATCACACATATGACATGTGAACACGACCTGGTGACGATCAATGATCATCTCCGTCGTAGGGGTTCTGCGCACATTCTGGGTGGCTGCGAGTCGTTTGCACCTTGGATTCCCCATGTGTGGCCATGTTGAAGACCACCCCCTGTCCACCATTCTGAATGGGCGGACGAAGACCTTATCCCTGTCCTGCACTGCTGGCTGCAGTTGACGGGACACCTTAACTGCATCTCGGACTGTACTGTGGGGGCCATTTGTTTGGCGTTCGCTGCCATGGCTCTGGATGGCCACCCCACCACCGATGGACTGGACATGAACACCCTATGGGATTATGTGCATCACTACCTCGGACCTCGGACACAGGACACGGACCTGGCTCTCTTGGAGCTCTCAGGTAATGCTCCCCCCTTTCCCTCTGATTTGTGAACGACTTTTGACTTCCTTATCGATTTCTCGAATGGCATTCGTGCCTCCCCATTCTCCTTCTTCTGTAACTCCACAGTTTTCCTTTCTTTCATTAGTTAGGGCATGGCGTCACCATATGTAAACCTCCCATTCCTCTCCCCTCTTTTCCCTTAATAGGGCACGTTTAACACTAGCCCCCTGCAGGGGGATGCACCCCACCCAGTTTCGTGCGATGCACGATGACGGGCGCCTCCGTAGTTGTTTAGTCATGGCCCCTCCTTCGGGGGGGCAGGTGTATTAGATAATTCTGCAGGAATAACAAAAAAAAAAAAAAAAACTGTGGTGGCGACAATCCTGCCACATTCTCAGCTTGCCCCAAGAAATGCCGCTTCCATGGCATCCTCGCCGGGCAAGAACAAGACTTCCCCATTCTCCCTGAAGAAGAGGAATTTGAATGAGTGCACAACTTCGTGTACTCCAGTGGAACGCTGCCCTCAGGACCCCACAAGGGTCCCCCATTTCCCCCATCCTCTCCACAATTTTCGCTGGACTCGTGCTGCACCGCTTTCAGTGGCGCGGCTGCAAACTCCTGGCATATGTGGATGACCACCTCATCGTCTGCATTGGCGCCTCTGTCACCACTAACTGCAAAACTCTTGCAGACGCATACCACCACCTAAACAGGCTTTTCGAATGCATAGGACTCAAAATTGAGGCTGCCAAGACCAAGGCCCTCCACTTTCACCCTCCCCATTGCAAAACCGGCTACCATGGCTGGGACACGATGGGAATCAAAATCAACAACCATACATTAGTCTGACCATCTATTCCCCTCTGCTGGCTGGGAATATGGTGGGACCCGGGCCTCTCCTTCAAGCCCCATGTAGAGCGCATGCGCTCCAAGGGCCTCTCCACCCTTGCCGCCCTCCACATCCTCGGAAACACTGAATGTGGTATCTCGGCCCTCCACCTCCAGCAATTATACCCGGCGTGTGTACGCACTGTGCTCACATGGGGCATGCCCATCTGGTTTCATGGCTGGGCCCAGAAAACATTGGTGAACCATCTGCAGGCTGTTCAAAACACCACCTGCCGGTGGATTCTTGGCATCTATAAGGGCGCGTCTCCCCTTTCAACTAATTTCTTATGCTCCCTCCTCCCCTTCTTTGCATATTTTGAATATTTAAAGACTAACCATGCCCTGCGCCTCTGGTGTACCCCCCACTCCATTGGCCACCGCCGTTACCTGCCGCACGCTAACCTCCCTTTTTCCCTTTCTCTGCAGGCCCATGTCCCCCATGTCCAACAGGTCCCAGTGTACATGCACCCCCCTTGGGCCGACCCCCTCGCTTTTGGGCAAGGCCGGATCACCTTTTCCATCCCTCCCATCCCAGTTCCCTCTGAGGTCCGGACAGACTTTGTCTGTAGAGCTCGGGAACTGTGCACCCCCCACTCCATCCAGGTATTCACTGACAGCTCCTGCCTAGGTCAGAAAGCCAGATCTGCCATCGTTGCCATGCGTGGGCCCCAGCGGCTACACTCCCATCGCCTAACCTCCCCCCTTTGCACCACAGCCACAGACGCCAAACAATTCTCTTTAGGCATCGCACCTGGCTGGGCCGTGTGCCACCTCCACAAGGAGCTCGAGATAGCCACCGACATCACCTTCATGTCGGACTCACTCACTGCCCTCAACCTCTTCAAACGCTGGCCCTCCGCCTTGGGAGCCAACCTCCTCCCCCTCTGGAAGTCGGGGGTCCAGACCCTTCTGGACTCCTTCCCACAGCTTCACATGCACTTCGTGTGGTCCCCTGGTCATGAGGACATTGCAGGCAATGAATGGGCTGACTCAGAAGCCAAGGCAGCCACTCGCCTCCCACCCTCCAATCTCCCCCCTTCCATCTCCACGCTGAAGGAACAGGCAACACTCATGGCTAGAGAATGCTGGTCCCTCCAACTTGCACGCCCCCTTGCCTCCACTGCCGACAAATACTTGGCGGTCACAGGCCCCCCCACCCGGACGCCCAGGAAGCTACTCATGCTCCTAGTTGACCACCCCCGCCGAGAGCCATCCACAGTAGCCCAGGTCCTCTGTCATGCTGGTCCCTACAGGGGTTACTGGCTGAGCTTTGACTCAGCCTACCGCCACACGCATGGCCTGATTTCCTACTGTTGGTGGCACAACCACCCCCCGTGGCCGACGCAATCCATGTCACATATCCTGGGCGGCTGCGAGTCGTTCGTGGCCTGGATTCCGCACGTCTGGCCTAAACGGCAACCCCCTCCTGTCCACCACTCCCAGTGGGTGGACGAAAACCTTATCCTGGTCCTGTGATGCTGGCTGCGCCTGACAGGACACCTAAACTGCATCTTGGACCGTACCATGGGGGCCATATGTTTGGCATTTGCTGCCATGGCTCTGGACAGCCACCCCACCACCGATGGATTGGACATGAACACCCTCAGGGCTTACGTGCATCGATACCTCGGACCTTGGGCACAGGACATGGACCTGGCTCTCTTGGAGCTCTCAGGTAATGCTCCCCCCTTTCCCTCTGATCTGTGAGTGTCTTTTGGGTTCCTTTCGATTTCCCACTTGGCACTTGCACCTCCCCCTTTCCTTTTCTTATGCTACTCCAAAGTTTTCCTCTCTTTCACTAGCTAGGGCATGGCACTGCAATATGTAAACCTCCCATTTCCTCTTCTCCCTCATTTTCCTTTTTATTTATTTATTTTATTCCTGCAGAATTATCTAATACACCTGCCCCCCCGAAGGGGGGGCCATGACTAAACAACTACAGAGGTGCCCGTCATCGCACATCGCATGAAACTGGGCAGGGTGCGTCCCCCTGAGGGGGGCTAGTGGAAAGTGCGCCCTATTAAGGGAGAAGAGGAAGGGAGGAAAAGGAGGTTTACATATGATGTCACCATGCCCTAACTAATAAAAGAGAGGAATACTTTGGAGACATGTAAGAAAAATAAAGGGGGAGGTGCGAGTGCCATTCGGGAAATCAATAAGGAAACTGAAAGCTGCTCACAAGTCAGAGGGAAAGGGGGGAGCATTACCTGAGAGCTCCAAGAGAGCCAGGTCTGTGTCCTGTGTCCGAGGTCCGAGGTATCGATGCACATATTCCCAGAGGGTACCCATGTCGAGTCCATCAGTGGTAGGTAGGCCGTCCAGAGCCATGGCAGTGAACGCCAAATGAATGGCCCCTGCAGTACAGTCTGAGATGCGGTTGAGGTGTCCAGTCAGGCACAACCAGCGTCGCAGGACCAGGATAAGGTTTTCATCTGCCCATTCAGAGTGGTGGACAGGGGGGGGGGTGCCGTCTAGGCCAGACGTGAGGAATCCAGGATGCGAACGACTCGCAGCTGCCCAGGATGTGTGCCGTGGATTGCATAGGCCAGGGTGGGTGGTTGTGCCACCTGCAGTGTTACATTTTTCCTTGCACTCTCCACTGACTCCTATCCCCATATGCCTCTAGTACATTCCATGGCCTCGTGGTGCTTACTGACCATGTACCATGATCAGTCATCCCTTCCCCGCGTTTCCACCATGTTCTACTACACCTCACCTAGACACCGTTCCACACTATTCCCCCACATTCCATAGGTCTATATAAGTTGTACTTCGTCGAGCACATAGCCGTAAGCTTATGCTCTTTGTTCTTACAAGCTCATTTGCCCCCCTTGAGTCCAGTGTGCCCTTCGTCATAACCTGACCCTCCACCGGCACGCTCACCGTATGCGCCTCTCCAAGTACATTGTCATAACCATCTTCGTGGTCCACCTAATCCAAATCCACCATCGACTCCGCCTACACCATATCCGAAACCCGGAACCCTCCCCAAACCGTTGAACTTAACATGCAGTACAAAATCAGGCCATGCATGTGTCGGTAGGCTGAGTCAAAGCTCAGCCAGTAACCCCCAAAGGGACCGGCACGGCAGAGGACCTGAGCGACAGCAGATAGCTCTCGACGGGGGTGGTCAACCAGGAGTGTGGGTAACTTCCTAGGCATCCGGGTGGGGGGGCCTGTGACCACTAAGTATTTGTCGGCAGTAGAGGCAAGAGGGTGGGTGAGTTGGAGGGACCAGCGCTCATGGGCCGTGAGGGTCGCTTGCTCCTTCAGCATGGAGATAGAGGGGGGTAGGTTGGAGGGGGGCAGGTGAGTAGCCACCTTGGCTTCCGAATCAGCCCATTCGTTACCCACAATGTCCTCGTGACCGGGGGACCACACGAAGTGTACGTGAAGCTGTGGGAAGGAGTCCAGTAGAGTCTGAACACCCAACTTCCAGAGGGGGAGGAGGTTGGCCCCCGAGGCAGAGGGCCAGCGCTTGTAGAGGTTGAGCACAGTGAGCAAGTCCGACATGAAGACAATGTTGGTGACATTCGCTAGTGGCTTGTGGAGGTGGCGTGCAGCCCAGCCAGGGGCGATGCCGAGGGAAAACTGTTCGGCGTCTGTGGCGGTGGCGCACAGGGGGGAGGTCAGCCAGTGGGAGCGAAGCCGGTGGGGCCCGCTCATGGCGACAATAGCAGATCCAGCCTTCTGGCCTAGGTGTGAGCCATCAGTGAAGACCTGGACTGTGAGTGGTGTGCAAAGTTCCCGAGCTCGACGGACAAAGTCCGTCTGGACCTCGGAGGGAACCGGCACGGGGGGGATGGAGAAGCTGATCCGACCTTGCCTGAAGGCAAGCGGGTCTACCCAGGGGGGATGTGTGTACGCTGGGACCTGTTGGACACAAGGGACATGGGCCTGCAATGAAAGTGAGAAAGGGATGTTAGTGCGCAGCAGATAACGGCGGTGGCCGATAGAGTGAGGGGTGCGCCATAGGCGCAGGGCATGGTTAGTCTTTAAATATTCGAAATATGTGAAGAAAGGGGGAAGGGAACATAAGAAATTAGTAGATAGAGGAGACGCGCCCTTGTAGACGCCTAGAATCCAACGGCAGGTGGTGTTTTGGACAGCCTGCAGGCGGTTCACTATAGTTTTTTGGGCCTGGCCATGGTACCAGATGGGTGCTCCCCATGCGAGCACGGTGTGGACGCATGCTGAGTACAGTTGCCAGAGGTGAAGGGCCGAGATGCCGCATTCAGTGTTGCCGAGTATGCGTAGGGCGGTGAGTGTAGAGAGACCTTTGGAGTGCATGCGCTCCACGTGGGGTTTGAAAGAGAGTCCTGGGTCCCACCAGATTCCTAACCACTGGAGTGGGATGGAGGGGCGTACAAGGGTGGAGGGGTCGATTTGAACTCCCATCGTGTCCCAGCCATGGTAGCCGGTTTTGCGATGGGGTGGGTGGAAGTGGAGGGCCTCGGTTTTGGTGGCCTCAATGTTGGGACCAAGCCAGTTGAAGAGGCCATTGAGGTGGTGGTAGGCGTCGGCCAGGGTTTTGCAGTTGGCAGTGACAGAGGTGCCGACGCAGATGATGAGATGGTCATCGACGTATGCCAGTAGTTTGCACCTGCGCCACTGGAATTGGTGTAGGACAAGACCGGCGAAAATCGTCGACAGGATGGGTGAGGCGGGGGAACCCTGCGGGGTACCGAGGTCGGGTTTCGGGGTCAGAGGGGTCGTTGTGCCATCAAAGGAGATAGCAACTTTACACTCCGTCATGAACAAGAGGCACCAGTCTGCCATGTTAGGCGGACAGCCCATCGTCAGGAGCTGTCAGTGAAGGAGTTGAGGGTGCACCAAGTTGAAGAAACCCTGAATGTCTACCGCAAGGATAGAGCAGACTTGGTTTGTTGAGTGGGCACCCTTGGCTAGTTGTAAAAGGTGTTGGGCAGCGTTGTAGACAGAGTGTCCTTGACGCCCCCCATACTGGTTAGGTGGCAGCCAGTCCTCAGTGTTAGCAAGGAACTGGAGCCAGTTAGCAATCATTTTCTCAAGGAGTTTGCCCAGAGTCTCCTCGAGTGTAATGGGGTGATAAGAGCGGGGGGAGAACAGGTCCTTCTTGTTTGGCTTCCAGAGCATGACCACTTTTGCTGCCCGCCAGCACTCGGGGTGGTGCCCCATGCGCAGGCAGTCATTGAAAAGAGTCAGGATCTCATTGGGGAATGCAGCGATCACCCATTTGAGTGGGCGATAACCGATGCCTGACGGCCCTGGAGCCGACAAGTTGGAGGTGTTGGTGAGCACATCCTGCAGCTCCGTGATAAGGAGAGGAGGTGCACCCAGAGGGGGAGGAGGAAGGGGGCCAAGGCCCACGTCTGGGAAGGGGGGAGGTTCTTGGAAATATGTGGCGTGAAATAGCTCACCCTTTTCCTCATCCGATTGGGTGAAGGATCCATCTGCGCGTTTGAGTGAGGGGACTTGAATGGGGCATGTACCCAGGCCTCATTTGGCCCAGGACCAGATTTTGGAGGGGTTGGCCTCCACCGCCTGATCTGAGTAATAGGTTCGCTTTGCCGCCCAGACCCCTTGCTTAAAGGCTTGGCGTGCGGCAGTGTGTAGACGGTTGGTGGGAGCAGTATCGATGGCCTTGAGGAGGTCGCTGCATGTGGGTGTCCACCAAGGGACCTCGGTCTTCGATGGTTGGGTGAGGGTGGTGAAGGGCTGTAGAGCGGCTTCCATGGCATGTACCACAGCCACCGCTTTCACGTCCAGGAGGGTGGGGTCTCCAGTCGGGAGTGTGAAGGCCTTGACTAGGGCAGGGAAAGCAAGCTCCGTCCACTCCGCGTAGTTGTCGTTTGTAAGGCAATGGACCTGGGGGAGTGGGGGAGGGAGGTTAGTGGTGACCGCCCAGGTAATCTGGGTGTGGTCCGAGAGGGGGGAGCGCATCAAAGTGAAAGAGTCTAAAATGGACTCCGGTGCGATATGGGGGGGGCCCACACCATGTCGATTGGGCACCGACAGGGCCCGTCTTTTGGACGGGAGTCAGAGTCTGGTGCATGAGCAGGCTTGAGGCCGTTTTCCCAGAAAAAGTCATCGAGGGGTTGCACCCCCAACGACTCCTGCCGGGTAGCGGCTAGGTCGGACCATGAGTGGTGGCGACGGTTGAAGTCACCACACACGAGGAGGGTGGTGGCCAGCACAGGGGGAAGTGTAAAAAGGAAGGACTCACCAGGGTACTGAGGGGAGGGGGCATCGTGGTCCGGCGGGCTCATGCCGTAGTAATTGCAGAGCCAGACTGTGACTTGTGTGCGTACCTCCACCGTCAATACATCTGTGCCACAGGTGGCAGGGCCAATGATGGACCAGGAGGAGAGGGGGAGGTTCCATGAGATGTATGTTACAATGCAAGGGCGCGTGTCAGGAGGTAAAACAGCGACATATCCAGAAATAGTAGGAACACCATAAATAGCAGAGCCAGCTGGGTCAGTCAGTGAGGGTTGTGTTCCGATTTGATACCAAGGCAGCTCTTGGATCAGAAGCAGGTGTGGTGGGGAGGGGACTGAAGAGAGGAGAGGGAGTAAGGACTGAATCGCCACAAGTGAGTGGGTGGTGTTCCACTGGAGTACACGAAGTTGTGCACTCATTACAGTTCTTCTTCTTCGGGGAGGATGGGGAAGTCCTGTTCCTGTCCGGCGAGGATGCTGTGGAAGTGGTGTTTCTTGGGGCAGGCGGGGAATGTGGCTGGGTGGTCGGCACCGCAGTTGCAGCAGTGGTGGGAATGGGGGCAGTAGTTGGACTCATTGGCCTCAGTGGCACAGTCCACGCAGGATTTGCGATGGTTAATGGTGTGGTGGTTGCCTGTGCACTCGGCGCACACTGTGGGGGCCTTGCATCCCTTTGTTCCATGTCCAAGCACCTGGCAGTGCTCACATTGAGTGAGGCCGGGGTGGATGGGTGGGACTGAGAGGCGGAGGGAGGTGCCGAAAAGCCAGATGCATGGCCGCTTGAGGAGGCGCGCTCGGACTTGACCATTGGGATCGGCAAAGGAGAAGGAAATGGGGCACTGCTTGAGGTTCTTGATGTTGTCCTCGGGAGTGGCGAAGTGGGGGGGGATGACAAAGTCGAGGTTGTGAAGCAATGGGTTGTGCTTCACTTCCAACAGAAGTTGTGCTGGGGTGAAGATCTTACCTTCGGGTCCAAAGAGGTCCGTGGTGGGTACCATGGAGATGTGCAGGGCAGAGCGCTGGTGGATGCGGGACAGGGAGAGGGTGAACCTGGTGGGGACCGAGGTTCCGGCGACAAGGCACCTATCGCGCATATAGTGTGCGAATGAGACGCTGTGACGATCAATGATAGTTTCGGTCATCGGCATTTGGGTGGAGGGGCGGTGGGCAAAAACGGTCACAATGTTGCCCTTGACGTTGAATGCCGAGGATAGGACTGTGACGTGGTCGGCTGTGGGGAGGGCATCAAAGAACTCGTGGGCCCTCTGGGTAAGGATAGACCCAGAGAGGCGGTGTTCTGCATGGCAGTGGTGGATTCCGGGGCTGAGGACCAGAGTGGGGTCCTTGGCGAACATCTTGGGGGGGGGGGGCAGCTGACGCTTAGACTTCTTCTTCTTCTCGGCCTGAGCACCTGTTGTAATCTGTGGGGGGTTAGTGGGAGCTGTGGGTTGGGCCGCGGCTTGAGCATAAGAGATAGGGGCGCTGGCTTGGGGGGCCGGTGCCATGTTGGTGGGGGGTGTTCCTCCCACGTTGGTGGGAGCCGTGGTCTTCGCGGCCTGTTGGGGGTGCGGCAGGGGGCAAGTGGTGAGGGAGGAAACCTGGCAAGAGATGTCGCCAACCTGGGAGGTGAGTCTGAGCATAGCTGTTTTCAGCTCCTTAATATTGTCGGCGGGTGGTGTGGGATGGGCTGTGGTGACGGTTTGGGCCATTGCAGTCCAGGTGAAGGGGGCGGGGAGGGACAAGTCGTGTCCTTCGATGCCCTGGTTGTATTGCATCATCAAGTTGTGCAACTTGACATTCTGGGGGTGGGGGCCTCCTTCTTGCGCCCGGTTGAGTGCCAAAACGACATGGTGGGAGAGTGCAAGGACTCTTCCAACATATCGCAACAGCTCATGAGCCGTTTGTGGGGGGGTGGCATCGGCCGGACCAGTGTTCGCACACTTGAAGAGGTCCTCGTATTCCTGAACAGATTCGAACAGGATCTGCTGGGCAGCAGTGATGCGTGGTGGGCGCACAAGGGGGGTGATGGTGTTGGCAGACCTCTTGCCAGTCTGTGCGAGGGGGGTGTGGGGACTGCCCAACTCCATGTTGGTGTCTTCGCCCATTCGGCCTTGTACAACAGGGGACGAGGGGGCACCTTGAAGGGGGTCTGGGGAGGACATCTGGAAAGCAGGGCCAAGTTCTGGCTCCTCGCTGAGGTGCGGAAATTGGCAGGGTGGGGACGCCGGTGAGGACGCCAGGCGTTGTGGGGGTGGGGGGGCCGCTGGCTTCGACAGCATGACTTGTGACACGAAGGATGCCTTGAACGACGAGAAGTTGCCTGGGTTGGGATGGGGCAGGCGGTCTGGACCACTAGACGACATCTGAGGGAGTTTTAGCTACCGCTGCAAAAGTCGATGGTGGTGGTTAGAGGTCAAGAAGGATGAAACTATGCACCCCCCACACCGTCCAAGTCTTCACCAATGGCTCACACCTGGGCCTGAAGGCTGGATCCGCCATCGTCGCCATGAGCGGGCCACGATGGCTCGACTCTCACTGCCTGACCTCTCCACTGTGCCCCACTGCCACAGATGCCGAACAATTCTCCCTCGGCATTGCTCCTGGCTGGGCAGCACGCCATCTCCGTGACTCGCTCATGCACGTCTTGGACATTGTCTTCATGTCCGACTCGCTCACGGCACTGAACCTCTTCAAGCGCTGGCCCTCCACCTTGGGGGCCAACCTCCTCCCACTCTGGAAGTTGGGTGTCCAGACTCTCCTGGACTCCTTCCCTCAGCTTCACATGCACTTTGCATGGTCCCCTGGTCATGAGGACATTGTGGGTAATGAATGGGCCGACTCAGAAGCTAAGGCCGCCACATGCCTTTTTTTTTTTTTTTTTTATTCCTTCAGAATTATCTAATACACCTGCCCCCCCGAAGGGGGGGCCATGACTAAACAACTACGGAGGTGCCCATCATTGCACATCGCATGAAACTGGGTGGGGCGCGTCCTC
>JAKOPK010000547.1:0-15686 GCA_024195185.1 Coniferiporia weirii
CAAGCTCTGCCTACCAATATGTGCCAGACAATGCAACTGGGTTGTTAAAATTCTGAACGAGATAATAATTGACCGTTGTGATGTTGAAGCCGATATGCATCGTGTTTATAAACCTTCGTACAACACCCAAGGATTAGTTTCCAGGGTTGGATCGGAGCAAACAAGCAACCTACCAAAGGATCCCGACCTTTGGACAGACACAGGAACGAATTGGATTACGTTAATCAATGTGGCACAATGCCAGCACCCCATACAAATGACTTACGAGCGCCTTGATCATGGTGCCATCACCTCTGGTCTTTGCATGCTGGTAGAATGTAAATGCCTGTACACAATTGATGCCGAACAGGCTGGAAGCAGGAGCGCCCGATGTGAGCCCAGATCAAAATCGAAATCGAGTGCCGAATAGCCTACATTGCGTTCCCAAAGGCGCCGAGCTGCAGCAAGCCAACCGTATTGTTAAGAATCGACAAAGGTACACCGCCAGGAGCCATGGCTGCAGTCTGACTCGCTATGGGCTCGGGCTCAGGTTCAGGATGGGTAGTGCTGAGCGAGCAAAGTGGCGACGCTGACTAGAGAAGAATTGCGCCGCCTCTACCGGTATGATCGCGCATGTTTATACTGAGTTAATTGCGGATGCGGCAGTTATGCACGTGCAAAGAAGAATAGGAGCCACACTGCAACAGACAAGGCGTGAGTACCGGTGCTTGATCCCGTCTGTTCCAGTGGTGATCGGATACAATTTTCAAATGATGCGTGACCGCGCGCTGATTGCGAAGGTCGAACTACTGCCAATGCTAACGCGAACTACGTCCGGAGAACTTTCTGAACGATTCTTAGAGCCAAAAGGCCCTGAAACAGTTGCTGTTGAGCATCTTCTGGTGATGATATCTAGTGTTTGTGTCCTTGAAGTAACCTTGGCCTGCGGGTGTAGTGCTGTGATCGTTACGCGGCTCTTGCCCAGAAGATGGCCGGCTCGGGGCCATTTGCCTATTGCGGTATTCTCCAGCACATGCCGGGAGTGCGGCCTTGGTGCGTAGGCCGAGAGCCCGAATTACCTCCACTTCGTAAATTGAATCATGACATCTAGGGGCAGCCGCAGTGTTTACGAAAGGGTCCTTTCCCATCGGCTATGACCTGTGAGTGCTTTGTTGTCGTGCGTTTTAGGAGTCATCTGCTTCGAATACATATTTCAGACTTAGCGGACTCTGAAACCACATTGCGTCTCACAGCCATCTTACGGATTCGGGTGCTTCTCGCAGTTTTCGAAGTCCAGATCGCCTGATTGCTGCTTCAACGCGAACAGGTAACTTAACATAAATAGTAGGAATATCACATTGTGAGCGGTGGAAGATCTTTTTCACAATACGTTGATACTATAGGTGGAATTCAAGGA
Organism: Coniferiporia weirii; assembly: GCA_024195185.1. Taxonomy (NCBI): domain Eukaryota; kingdom Fungi; phylum Basidiomycota; class Agaricomycetes; order Hymenochaetales; family Hymenochaetaceae; genus Coniferiporia; species Coniferiporia weirii. The sequence goes on from JAKOPK010000547.1 coordinate 1,397, forward strand.
GTAGAGTCAGTGACCATCAAGATTCAAGTCAATTCAAGGAACCCAATAGCAAAAAAAAAGAAAGGAGTCAGTTACGAACAGCCGCCAAAATGCCTTACCGCAGACAGCGCGGACGTAACCCAGGCCAAAATCAATTCCACCCCTCAAGCTCGACTTCAGCATCCCCTGCTGCGATAGGGATAAGCCTCCTTACGTCCTCGCTACGCGCAGTCAGCTCCAAATGGAACGGCTTTGGCTTCCTGACGAGTCCCGGCGTGTACGCAGACGAGTCAGGCGGAGCTAGGGCGGCTCCCCTCTCGTCGGTACCCGTGGCGATATTGAATGCCCACAGTATCCTGCCAATAAGTACGTGCAATGAGCAAAAATGAGGCATTGAGGATCCCGAAGGACCGCGACACATACCGCGAAATGACGATGAACATCGACTGGACAGCGACATATTGACCCGGACAGATGCGGCGTCCGAAGCCAAACGGAATATCAAAGTCTACCAGTCGCGGATCCTTCGTCTTCAAAAACCGCTCAGGGCGAAACGCCTCCGCATCCGGGAAAAGTTCAGGGTCTTGGCAGATTGCGCTGGGGGGAAAGTTAGGACCTGGTGGATTGGATTTGGATTGAAAGGAAATCGCCCTTACGCAATGTTCGCGTAGACAGTGGTGCCCTTCGGGATGAAATAACCCCCGTAGTAATCATCTTGCGTGAGGGAATGTGGGATACCTGTCGGCGCAATAGGACGCCACCTATGGGCAGAAGAAGAAAACAGACACCGGTTGTCAGTTTTTAAATCAGTCCTCTAGGGAACGAAGAAAAGGCAACGGGAAGAAAGGAACGTACCGCAGGACCTCCTTGACAATGGCGCAGACGTAAGGCATGGCGGGCTCGTCTCCAAAGTCTGGCATACGCGCGCGTCCGACAGCGGCGTCTATTTCCGCTTGCGCCTTCTTCGCACATGCAGGGTTGTGCAGCATTGCCACTGCGCAATGGCGTGATCACCGAGCATAAGTGAATCAAAGGTTAATTAAGTAGGTCGCAGACAAATGAACACAGAACTGAAAGGCTCGCTTACGCAAAAAGGTCTCCAAGCTACCCGAGACCTACGGATCGACATTTCCATCAGCCTAACTATTGGAGGAGCAAAAGATTAAATAACGTACCGTGTCAATTCCTGCAGAGAAGGGTGAGCACGCGGCGTACGCCATCTCGACCTCGCTTGCACCTTCTGCCTCTCCCGCGGCGGAGAGCGTAAGCATGCGCGAGCTCATACTCTCTTTCGCTATGCCTTCCGCCATCCTGCGCTGCACGTCGCGGAAGCAGTTAACGTAAAGATCAATGTCCAGCAGGCGTCTCTTGTCAAGCTCTCCGCGGAACCATTGTAAGCATTTCTGCGATACAGAGCCGTACCTGTTAGCAGAGCTAAAGACAGATGAGAAGGTAGTACAGACATACAGGGAGCCGGAGAAGGATTGGCCACTTCAAGGTAACTGTCAGTATCTGACGGGGAGATCTCATAATTTGCTTACCGAGTCAGCGAGATACCTCCCGGGAACCCTGATGTCAAAAGTTACTTTTTAGTAGCGATACCGTAGATGCACGTGTAAGAGCTCACTGTGTCCTAAAAAATACAACGGCTAGAATCAATAAACCACTTCTTTCGATCCAGAAAGTGTACGTACTCGCTAAAAGCTATAAAAACCCGTTTTAGATCAGAGTGCAGCTATGATTGATGGACTGAAATATACCTTTCATGGCGTTTGTGTTTTCCACTACGACTTTCTCATCCAAGGAACGTATCCGAGTGCCATAGCTAATGGCAAAAGCAACAGACGTCCCAAACCTTTGATTAGGAACTTGTCAGGTTTTGTGAGCTCGCAATTGTATAAGGATCATACCGCTTTATAATAGGTCCGTATGCGTCCGGATTCTGCATAATTTCATTTAAGAGAATGCATGTCTCCAATGCTTGGAACTGGCGATAGCTCTGGGCGGCTTTTCCGCGACCCATGCCCGCATGTTGTAGCTATAGATAAACGTTGGCGAGATTGAGAGGTAGACGATCGAGAGACTTCGGGGCATACGCACCTTCCTCCAGCGCTTCCATCGTTCTCCGTATTGCATAGCTAACCCTCTCATGTTTCCCGCAAGTACCATTTGTCTATAGGAAACTGTTCAATTACTGCAACAAGTAACTCAGTCCTTGCTCATATCTTCTTACCCCATAACCAGCACCGGACGGCTCGAATAGATGTCACCCCTCTTGTCCAATATTTCGTACGCATCCTTCGCAGAGTTCACAACTAGCAAATTCGGATAAGGGGTCTTCCCAACACAAAGGGATTGAGATATTGCCTCAACGCACCGACAACGGGCCTCCACCCAAAATATACGGAGATAACCGGACCTATCATACGTTCGCTTTTATCTCAACACTTTCCCAGCGGAATTCGACCATACGGACTGACCAAACTTCTTTGACCAGGCAGAAAACGTCTTCCATGGTTCGCCCGGTGAGATCTGGCTGCGGTTACCGAACAGGCCAGCCGGCGGGCCCGGAGGGAGCTTGCGCTGCCTCCGCTTCAGCAGGTATATCGTAGTGAGCGCGACCGCAACTGCGACAACGTCTCTGGTCCCTATGTGCATTGCGAAGCTCGACATCCCGGAAGAGTGCTGGCTCCTACTGGATATTCGGATCCGGACTCGCTAAAGGTCCTCTGTACGGTCGGCTCCTGTGGGATGAACTCGCACAAACAGTTAAGCTTGGAAAAGACGGCCGCTTGGTGAGAGCGGTAGTGGGCGCGCAGGGAGTAGTCTTAACTCGGCGGAAGTGTAAAGTACTCAATAGTGATCAGAAGTACGCAGCAGTGATCAGAATTACTTTAGTTGTGGGTAAATTTGTTGGTAATGATGGAGAAGGTGAGTTGCCGTGCATATTAAAGTCGTGCTGGAAGAACCCGCGTCCAGCATCATCAATCACTTCTTCCTTGTGCAGCCGGCGAAAAGCTTCACGGAGAGAAATCATACGAAGCCCGAACAGAGGCAGCGGCGTGTGCATGTACTAATTATGGTACGTATCTAGGCTTAGTCATCATAACTGTATATTTCTCCCGGCATCCTAACCCCAGAACACACCCATCCGGACAAGGAAGTTTGCGCACTTTTTCGGGCCGGATGCAGATTCGGTTCGCAAAAATTGCAACTCCAAAGTTGCTTTAACCTCTCTCCAGCTGGATTTTCCTGAATCTGGGAAAGGAAGCGTTTGTTGCATGGGAGTAGAAGTTGGATTTTGTGAGCGAGCATGCTGCTCAGCGGTATGATGCACAAGTTCGGCTTGCACCCGGACCAGTGGCATACTTGCGGTCTATTCTGTGCTGGCAACTTCTGGCCCTCTGCGGAACGAATCTTCGCCGACGAGCGCGTTTCCCAGCAGGGTCTGGAGCCTGAGCGGGCCAACTCAAACGTACGCTATGCCTCCCGGGAACTATCCCAGCTTCCCAAGCATCATTATAGCCTCTTCTATCAGCGTATAGAACGTCTGAGCAGAGTCAGACGACGCAACGTTTGGATCCCGCTTGTGCCCAATCCAGCGTAGAATGCTTCGGGAACCATATATCCGGACCAACTATTACTTCTTATGCTGACACGGCCCGTGGACATTTCGGACAACATGAGAATACTGATGTAATGCGAAGGGTACAAGTTTAAGGAGCACCGCTCGTGTTCCGCAACCCTCCAAGTCTACCAAATGTTCTCCCCCATTGCGACCCTACACACTCTGGACCCAGACATCCTCCCAGGAGGAGTGCTTATCTTCGGCTCACTGGTACCCGTTTTGGTGTACTTGGTTTGGAAATTTGCCCTGTCATCGAAGCATCGCGCAGTCGTTCCTCCAGGTCCTCCGGGAAAGCCCTTTATCGGCAATGCCTTGCAGTTCCCGAAAGTCGAGCCATGGCTCAAGTTGAGAGAGCTCGGACGCAAGTATGGTGCGTTTTCCCGGTGTTGGCAGTTCTCGGCAAAACGTATATGAGGACTTGGACTTACATCGATCTGTGTTAGGGGATGTCTCGCAAATGAAGCTATTCAACAAGAAGCTCATAATGCTCAACTCTTACGATGCCGTCGTCGACCTGTTCGACAAACGGTCGGCTCTGTACTGTCACCGTCCGCCGCGGACAATGGCTTTGCTGTGAGTCATTATGACGTACCGGTCTTTGACTTAAGGCCAAGCATCGAAGTTGCTAAATGTATAATTTCTAGTTGCGGGTTTACGGACGCCATTGTGTTTCAGAATTACGGAGAGAAGTTCCGGGGTGCACGCAAGATGCTCTCCGCGGAGATCGGGCCTCGGGGTGTCACCGGCCATTACTCTTTATTGCTAGAGGAGGCTCGTTTAATGGCCCGCCGTCTGTTGGACGCGCAGGGGGCGGCGTCGCGCCAGCAAGAAGTAAAATTGTAAGGTCGACTTGGCCAGAGTATCCAAGTTACTGCATACTGAGGTGCCCGTGCATACAGGACGTCATCGAGGGTTTTACTCATGGTTGGTTTTGGTCATCAAGTCCAAACGCTTTCGATCGAAGATCCCTTAGTAAGGCATGCAGAAATTGTCGGCGAATTTCTATCCGATTGCACGAGATCCGGAAAGTATCTTGTCGATTCATTTCCTATTTGTGAGTGGAAGTAAACTATCGCACACTAATTAATCTAACGCATCCTTGTTGCAGTGAAGTACCTCCCCGCTTGGGTCCCTGGCTGTGGGTTTCAAAAGGACGCAAAGAAGAGCAGAGAGGTGCTTGACTGGTTCCTGAACGTCCCGTTCTATGATGTGAAGAAGAAAATGGTGCGTGAATTTGCGCTTCAAATACTGATATAGTGTTTCTGGATGACTGACGGAAGTTATGCACTTGTATTTAAACTAAAAGGCCAATGGAAATGCCCTGCCTTGCTTCGTTTCGAAATCTCTCGAAAAGTTCGCAACTACAAAGCAGGATGAAGAGCTCGTTAAGTGGACTGCTGGAGGCATCTACGGAGGTGAGCGAAACGGTGACTTGGAAGGGGCTACTCACCAATAAGACGAATCATGCGTTGATAGCTGGATTGGACACAGTTAGTACTTCCTTTTCCTAATACTCCCCTTGAGGGCAATCCCATAAGACAAATATCCTTTCTCCTAAATTGTTCAAAGACCTGACGAGTTTGACCAGACACGGAGCGCGCTGGATTCGTTCTTCCTTGCGATGACAATGTTCCCGGAAGCCCAAGCGAAGGCACAGGAAGAACTAGACCGCGTACTTGGTCCAGGCATTCTTCCCACGTTCGCGGATAGGAAACGGTTACCGTATATTGAAGGTGTATTGAAGGAGACACTTCGTTGGAACCCAAGTGCACCCCTGGGTGAGTATTCGTGCACCAGGGCTCCTCGGTCTTTAACTGACGATTGTCTTCAAGTCACGCATAGCACTGTTGTGGATGATGAATACAAGGGCTTTAAGATCCCGGCGTGCTCTATGGTAGTTGCCAATACCTGGTAAGTCTTCCCATTTTTCTCTCACTCTCGTCTGTCACATTTTTCTGACATGCGAGTGCACCTGTTCCACAGGGCATATACACATGACCCCGAAACATACGCAGACCCACTCATATTCAATCCGGGCCGCTATACGCCTTCACAAGAACCTGGCTCTGAAAAAAGCCCGCAAACGGACCCTCGCCAGTATGCCTTCGGGTATGGAAGACGGTGCGTCCTTGTTCCATTTCTTCGCAATACAATGACATGACACAATAGCTCACTTTGAAAACCAAAGGACATGCCCAGGAATGCATCTCGCCGACGCTTTCTTGTTTATCACCATCTCGACTATTCTCACTTTGTTCAACATATCACCTGAACTCGACAAGCAAGGACAGCCTATACTTCCCAAGATAGTATATTCTACCGGCGCTGTCAGGTTAGTCCGCGACCCTTACTCGTTTGCTTCGGTTCTACGCGATATCGTAATACCAAAAGCTAATATTCTTTCTTTTCTTCCTGTGATGGGAAAACGATAGCCATCCTCCGGACTTCTCGTGCATAGTCCAGAAGAGGTCTGATGCCGCCGAGAAGCTCATACGCGATGCGACCGATTGATCCATCACCTTCTCCACATCTATTTTCTCTCTGAATTACACATCCCCGCAAAACGCGGGGAACGTTTCAATTACGAACCATACCTGGAGCTCCGTTTTGATCATGGAAGCACGTCTGTACGAATAGGAAGGTAGCTTCAGTGATGTGGGAGGATATGGTTGACCTTGTGGTGTCTGGTGGAGAAGTGACATTGCAGGGCGCTGCGGGTTCGATGCGGTATGATGCTGCGAATATCGCCGATGTGTATTTACCGATGTTGTAAGAAATATGCGAGGAGTCTCTTTGTAAATTATTTAAGTACTATCAGGAAATGGCTCTGCCATGTGCTATGCAGTACGCTTTTGTGTACATACTGTATGTTCGGATTTGGGGACAAATTTTGTTTTAAGATCTCCGTGATAACTTTACGTGCGATCGTGCGGGCGGTCGCCCGCGAAGTGATCTCAAACTGTATTTATGACTGAAATGTGATTTGGCCGCTCTACTATAGAGGCTCTCATGCACAGAATTCGGATCAACACCCTCAATTTACTACAATAGCCAATCCCAATCTCTCGCCGCACAATCTGTTTTACTGTGAGAGGCTGAAGCAAGATCCGTAAGACGCATAACCCGGGATTGGTTTGAATGATATGTATAAAGACGGCAGCTGGTCGTCAGCTTGCAAGGCCTTGAACCTTGTGTCTATTGTGGACGGTTTCTTCAAATATTATATGTTTGGCAGAGGAGCGCTCAAGAAATTTATGTTTATAACTCAGCCACTTCGCACATTGGTTGGCTCTGCAGCCGTCCCAATAATGAAGTACTACTATGGCGCGGAGGTAGTAGCACCAGTACTTGCACAGGGCCGCAGGCACCGCCTAAAGTCAAATTCATAAGACCTTCTTGAGTTTGGCACGTGCACATCCGAGTCGGATCACTCAGGTCCCGTCTTGGTCCGCAGTAGAGGTGATCCGGTGGAAGCTGAACGACCAAGAGCTTGCGGGGAGTTCAATTTCTCAGAAGCATTTCGTATTAGTCAAGGAACTGCTCTTTTTACTGGTAATGCGGCATGGCAGATATGTACGTCATGGTTAGGTCTCACTTATGATGGTGCGATTTAGCGCACAATCGCTTTTATATGAGAGCCCTGAGGTCGGACCCGTGCATTGAGTGGGCTGCGGCACGATATCAGTCGAGTTGAGTTGCTGAGCAGCCACAAGAATGAAGATAGTAATAAAGTTTGATGAGCCTGAGAAGAGGATACCTTTTTTGGATATCAACATAGTCGAAAGAATTGCCACGTTTTCCCCTAGATTTCGTCCCCATACATCAGTAACTCTGAATTGTCATCAACACCGCTCTTTGGTTGCGTTCCATCTAGGATCGTGTACGCTTCGATACCTGCACCTCGGACAACTGTGCAAAATCTGCAAGCACTACTCCGCACATATCCCGCTATTGCGAACGATTTGGATACCACCGGAGTTTAGCACTTCGAAGTTCACGGTGTTAGTCACGGGACTTGGATGGGAAAAACTCACGGGAGAAGGAGTATGTCGTAAAGCCCGAGGTAATCGCAGAAGTCGCAACCGTGTAATTGAATGTACGCAGAAGCACACCTTGAAGTCACCTAATACAGCCGAGGTATCAGCTTCGCCGTGGTCAAAGATTTTGGGGTGATGGAAATTACCAGGCCAGCCGGTTTACATCTGCTCGCCTGGCAATCCCTTATCACAAGAACCCTGTGCTGGACGAGGACAAATGCCTACCGAAACTGACGCGGACCGTGCTCCTATCCCTAACGAAAATTCCCACGTCGCCATCATGGGAGTCGCCACGATAGTACATCCCCAGGCTTTTCTGCGGCACAAACCAATGAACTTGCTGAACCGGGCGCTCATCTGCAGTAATCCGATCTGCGGTTAAGAGACGCTGCGATTGCTGCGTGGGACGTTCCTAAGCAGCTCAATCAGACTTTCACGTGTTGAGCGCCGGGATTCCAAAGACGCGCCCTAGCTGTCTGCTGGAAGCTCAAGTCCCTTACAATTTGGTCCATATACTTAATGCACTGCCTGTCACGTACTCGCCTATTCAAGCCTCCTGATCCGAGCATTGAAAATAGTGTTACAGCGCTCGCGGTGGGGTACAAATCAGACAGGTGAAGTAGTTTCTAATGCCTTCGAGAGCGTGCAGCATGTCCCCGTTTATCCTAAACTCGCTAAATTTGAGCGTAGACGACCTCTCCGGCAGAGCCTTCGTCATCGGTTCCTCCGTACTTGCTTCCGTATACCTTGTGCTTAGATTTACGCTCTTGCCCAAGCGTTATCCCCTCGCCCCTCCTGGTCCGCCGGGAAAGCCGTTCTTCGGTAATATTCTACAGTTTCCGAGGGATGAGACGTGGCTCGGTCTGGCAGAGCTTGGGCGCAAGTATGGTACGTTTCTTTCCCAATTCATGCTACGAAGAACAGTATTATATACGCTCTTCATGAACAGGGGATATCATGCAGTTAAAGATATTTGGTCGAAAGTACATTGTACTCAACTCATATGAAGCTGCCGCCGACTTGCTCAACAAACGATCGGAGATGTACGCGCACCGCCCACCACAGGCGATGGCGCATCTGTAAGTCGTTTTACCTGTACTCGATGGCGCTTTCCTCAGTTCAATATGCATCCAATGCGTAACCGCATGTCTAAATAGCTGCGGTTTGGGGGACGGCGCTTTGCTATTCCAGAATTACGACGACAAACTCCGTGACTCACGTAAGATGCTTTCTGCGGAGATTGGACCGAGGGGAATCGCGCATCACCATGATTTGATGCAGGATGAGGCGCGCCTCATGGTGCGTCGTATGCTGAATGTCCCAGGGGCGGCTTCGCGCCTGATGGACGTGGCAATGTATGCGCTTTTGGCAATGATTTCGATGATGCATGTTGATTCGATTTGACTTCAAGAACGTCTTGGAAAGTCCTACTTATGGTGGGTTTTGGAGACAAAGGCGGGGATGGTGCACTTGCGATGCATGCTAGGGTCGTTGGAGAGTATTTGCTTGAAGCAACGAAGCACGAGAAATATATCGTCGATTCCTTCCCGATTCGTGAGTAAACTGCTCATTTTTATGACAACGTGAACTCATGTGCCTGGATATCTGAATTGATGCATATCGCCCATAGTGAGGTATCTTCCCGAATGGGTACCTGGCTGTGGATTTCAGAGGACGGCAAGGAGGAGTAGAGAGTCACTAGATTATCTTTTGAATTCCCCATTTAATGGAGCAAAGAAAAGAATGGTGCGTACGATGTACCGTAGGCATTCGCAGGCGAACGCACATCACTGTATGTGTACCTGACGCTCGAAATCTCGCTTCTGGTCAAAAGGCGGATGGGACCTCTTTGCCTTGCTTCGTCTCTAATAGTCTCGAAAACTTGGAGACTTCGGAGCGAAATGAAGAGCTCGTCAAATGGGCCGCGGGGAGTATGTTTGGAGGTGAGTAGGATCATGGACTGCATTAGCTGTGTACGGTGCTAAATTAAGGCTTACGACCAACAGCTGGCCTGCCTACGGTCAGTAAATGTCATATCCTTTATTTGACGATGAAGGAGTCGCTAGTTTTCCTTCTTTCACCAATTCGAGTCTCTCTGCTTATTCTCCGATTTTCAGACAAGAAGCTCCGTGCTATCGTTTTTCCTTGCGATGATACTTTACCCAGAAGTGCAAAGAAAAGCACAAGAAGAGCTCGATCGTGTACTAGGGCCTAGTATGCTCCCGACGTTCGCTGATAGAGTGCGTCTACCGTATATAGAGTGCGTGCTGAAAGAAACACTGCGGTGGCACCCGGTGGTGCCTTTGCGTAAGCGTCAACATTCTCGAGACCATCCTTTTCCAGCTGATGGCCGAGCTGTAAGCTGTGCACAGTAATTTAGTGGACGATGAGTACAAAGGGTTTGCAATTCCAGCGCAGTCCTTGGTGGTTGCAAATGCTTGGTAAGCATTGTTATTCTAATAATATCTTCGCAACCTCCTTCCATTTGAGATTGGGCTTCGTGGTCGGTGAAATACTCATACTCGATTCTCGAAGGGCGTACACACACAATCCTGATGTCTACCAGGACCCGCTTGTGTTCAATCCCGATCGCTTCCTTCCTTCGCAAAATCCCGCTTTAGGACGCGCGCCGGAAACGGACCCTCGTCAGTTTGTTTTCGGGTTCGGAAGACGGTGCGAATCCTTTTCCGTTCCCCTGTTATATCCTGAGATAGAAGCTCAACTCGAAAACATAAGGACCTGCCCGGGCATGCACCTCGCTGACGCTTTCTTGTTTATTACCATCTCGACCGTCCTGTCTTCATTCACTATCGCACCCAAGCTCGATACGAGTGGGCAGCCCGTCCTGCCCAAGCCTACCTCTGGCAGGTCTGTTTAAACTTCTCTTTCATATGTGATAGTGCTCTGAATTGACCCGGACGCTTCACAGTCGACCTCCAGATTTCGAGTGCGTTGTTGAGAAAAGATCCGACGCTTTCGAGAAACCCGCATAACAATGTTGGTCCAGTAATTTCATTTTTACCGGACTCTATGTGCTTATTGCGATACGATCGCCATGACAGGAGGCTGCAATCCTTCGTTTGAACAGATTTTTTGTCTGAACCCTAATTGTGTAGAAAGACTGCGTAACGTAAAGAGAGCACAGGGCCAACAATTCGATAACTTACGTTCGGAGTTTCAATTTGGACGATCTGATCGACTTGTCTGTTGTAGTACTTACAATACGTCCGCCGCCCTTAGGTACATGATACCGTAAGTATATGCCTTCCAAGGATCTCGGCGACTGCAGAAGATGGATTGGCGAGTGACTGTAATTGTGCTGTACTCTCTCACCGCATCCGCAATGGGCAGTATGTACCTTGGTCCATTGAGTCCGGCCCATTTTTCGTATGTTTTTGGGACATTCTTTCAGGAAATTAGGAAACCGTCATGCTAGAGCAAGCTGGCAGAATGGCTGATTTCAGACTCCGGCCACGATACCAACACTTCGGGTACGAAACAACCCTTTGTGAAGGACTGACAAGCTCCTCTGAGGATGTACGGCGGGGTAGCGACATATACAAGGGTCGCAGATAGCAAGTAGTGGCCAGCAACGAATGCAAATTTATTTTAAATCTTGTATCTTGTAACTGCGCCGGCGGGGACCCGTTCCAAATCCGACCACTGAGGGTCGGCTGCCTTTCGGGGCATGGATCGTCACCAATGTAAGCATCGGCATTTCGGCAAGATGTCGAGCTGGAAAATAACTTTTAATCGCGCACTTTCGGATACCATAACGGACCATCAATCTCGGTGACAACCGTGCCAATTCAATTCGTGTAATCGAAAAACCACCTGAAACACCTGTGTACGTCCTAGGCTATACTTAGCTGCACTGCGAACATGTCTTTAATGTCAATTTCTTTATCCGTGGTGCCTCACAATCATCACGAACAAACTTACATTCCTTTGACGGGAGTCGCTACCATCTCTCATTCCGTAATATAGCAGCCATATGTAAGAGCTTTGAGCCATAATCTAGATTTTCCGAGAGCAACCCTGCGGCGCTCTTGCTATTGACGTTATCCCTATCAGCCGGAGTCTCTATGTTACGCGCAGCGCTGTTCACAGACGAATTAATGCAGCAGGGTCGGTTTGTGCTCATGGATACCTGGGGAAGAGAGACTGAAAGGGTTAGCTCCATTGCATTTTTGTACTAGCAAAATAAATGTTTGGACCTTAGCTAGTGCGCTAGCGGTTTCAGGTTTCGCTCAAGGCACCAATGTTCAGGACCACAGGGGCACGATACGGATCAACCTAGAGGCGGATCCAAGGAGGGTTGATGATCGAATATACACATCTTCGCGAGGGTAACGATTGTATATACAGAAATTGTGTGACAAGGTTCTCGGAAAAGTCCTAGTAGAGATCGTCCGTTTACTTTTCCTCTCGCGGGCATGATCGGCGAAGGTCGTATCATAAAAATTCAAGCTTTGGTGAAGCTATGAAAACACATCGCGGATAATACAAAGGTCAAGGTTACGTCTGAGTGTTTACTGATATTGTGCATGTTAATGAATTGTGATACAATCGTGGCCTCAGATCCAACAAAAAAATCAATGAGTAAAAGGTAGCCGAATCTTTTTTTCGACCCTGCCTTTCTAGAGCCGAAAATACTTCAGCTGACCGGATGGCTGGTTGGACGACCCTTCTCATTCAATCCCGATTGTGGCTCGCCCGTATATAATATGATAACACTCGTAACAGAGCCGAGCTCAATAGAGCACTCTTCACCCGCTTGAACATAGCATGCTCTCATCTATCGGTATCCCCCAGCTGCTGAGCACCAGCCTTCCGGGCGGCGCATTCGCGATTTTCTCGTTTGTCTTTGTTTCGATATGTGTCGTTCTCAAATTTGTGCTCCGTCCAAAGCACCACCCTTCCATTCCCCCCGGCCCTCCCGGACGACTCTTTTTCGGCCATGTTCTGCAGTTCCCGAGAGTTCAGCCGTGGTTCAAGCTGACAGAGCTCGGGCACAAGTACGGTGTGTTCTTCTCTTCCTCTCCACCGCTCGTTGATGGCACAAATGGCATGTATTCATCATTCCCAGGGAGTATCGTACGGTTGAGCATTTTCAGCCGGAAGTATATAGTGCTCAACTCCTACGAGGATGTCAACAATTTGTTTGATAAACGATCGGAAATATACGCCTACCGTCCGCCACAAACTATGGTACAGCTGTAAGGGGACTCATACACGGCCATGATTTTCGCTGTTGTTTAGCTGCTCTATACTAATGGCGTGCCTTGTCAGCTGCGGCCTCGGGGGTGGCGCCGTACTTTTCCAGAACGGCGGCAACAAACTCCGCGATGCACGTAAACTGCTATCTGCGGAGATCGGGCAGCGAGGGATCGTCCATCATCACGGACTGATGCAGGACGAGGCACGTTTTATGGCGCGCCGCTTGCTTGATGCTCCAGGGGCGACGTCGCGCTCGATGGAGGTTACAATGTGAGCTCTGCTGGAGTGAGCCTTAGTGAGCGTTCTCTGACGTGTATCCTCGCTACAGAATGTCTTGGAGAGTTCTCTATATGATAGGGTTTGGAGACCAGACATTGGACGAAACGCTCGCCAAACACGCAACCGTCGTCGGCAAGCTTTTATCAGACGTGACGCAGTATGATAAGTACCTCGTCGACTCTTTCCCCATTTGTGAGTGCACGCATTTTTATATCGCATAAGCCGGTGACGCGTGGAATGCTCTGTATTAGTGAGATATCTGCCTGAATGGGTTCCTGGTTGCGGCTTTAAAAAGACAGCAAGGGAGAGCAAGGAGTCTGTCGAATACTTTTTAAATGTTCCCTTTGAAGACCTGAGGAGGAAAATGGTACGCACAATTTAAAGCATGTGCTCATGCCCGTGAGCCACAAATGTTTGTGTACAAGCTTACATAATATTGGGTCCGTCCACATTCGGATATAAAAGATCGACGGAACTTCTTTTCCCTGCTTTGTCTCGAAGCACCTCGGAACCGCGGACAGGAATAATGACCTCGTCAAATGGACTGCAGCAAGCTTGTTTGGAGGTGCGTTGAGCTTATTGCTCTCCACTCGTGCCGCTTTAAATACATTATTTTCTCTTTCCGAAACACCGAAGGCGGGTTGACCACGGTTAGTGGAACTCTCCTTTACTCCGTCTGGACTGAGGGGACGTTTTTATAATGCCTTCTAGACAACGAGTATATTAATGTCGTTTTTCCTCGCAATGACTTTACACCCGGACGTGCAAGTGAAAGCTCAGGAGGAGCTCGATTGTGTTCTCGGACCCGGCGCTCTCCCGACATTCGCCGATAGAGAACGCCTTCCGTACATCGAGTGTATACTCAAAGAGCTGCTGCGGTGGCATCCCGTTGTGCCTTTGAGTGAGTGCCTAGCTTCCTTCGGGATCCTGGTAGCTCGAGCTAACCAATGCTTGACTCGGAAGTTGCCCACAGTACGTTGGTGGATGACGAGTATAAGGGTTTCAAAATACCAGCGCGGTCCATCATAGTTGCCAATAGTTGGTGAGCACTTTCGTAAAGTAGCTCCTCCGTAGAATTAAACCTGAGGTTGACGCAATTACGTGCTCGGCCTCGCTCAAATTAACAGGGCATTTATGCACGATCCCA
>JAKOPK010000548.1:0-15660 GCA_024195185.1 Coniferiporia weirii
AGCTCTGCTCCACTATGGCGTGATATTGCGTGATCGTTACGTTATCTTGTTATATTCGTTTATTTATATTTAATACTAAAAAAGCATAAGGCCGTGTTTTGGATGGTACATATTTTCTTTCGTCCCCAGTCGAACACGAAGCCTGACTCCGAGATCACTTAGGCTGAAGAACATTTGTCGTAGAACACCGTAAAGATGCCTGAGAGATGTTGCGTCTATCGTACAGTATTGTCTATGAAGATCTGAAATAAGGGGGCAGCTTCTAAATATGGCAAGGTGTTTATCTTTAGATCCACACTTTGGACCTCGGCCCCCGGACGATCGATCATTAGTCGGGAGGTTGGACGTGAGAAGTATCATTGTTCATACTTATGCTGTGTTAATTTCATTGGCCGGGTTCCCTTCCTATAGGCAGCCCGTTTGGCGGTATGAACCGCATCAAGTGGACTGGAATCACCGCCAAAACGTGCACCGGCTCGCTCTTATTCCACTCTGTGATTGGCGAAAGGTATCGGCGGCAGAACTTATAATTAAGAAATTACTGCCGGTGAGCTGTTACCAGCGACTAACAACCCACATGTGCGCGGCATCGTGAAATTTTCAGCTGGCCAACCAGTCAGTCTCCCAGACCTGGGGGGGGGGAACGTATTTGGGCAATTCTAACGCGTGAATAAGTTCAGCCTCCGGGGTCAATGATCATAACAGTTAGCAGGTCAAGTTAGTCAGAAATGATTCGGTAACAACTAGGTTTCCTTATCCGTAGGAATACTACCAAATGGGGAAACCCTGGGCGCCTCTTAAGCCATGCATGGCCGCTCGCGTCTGAGTCTCGTCGCTGCGGTCGGCGGCACCCCTTGGTTCTCTAACACCCACCATGGCCAGCGAGAAAAAAGTGTACAAGCTCAAGAGGGCATTGAGGTCTGCTGCTCGCCTTCCGGCCCGTGCGCGCGTCTCGGGTGGCAGGGGCAGCGGCAGGAACACGATGAATCCTGGCCCCGGGGAGCTTCCTGTCGTCCGCTTGCGCGTGCAGATTCTCGGATGCAATGATCTGCTTGCAAGGGACAAGAGTGGCACGAGTGACCCGTCTGTGCTCAGTATTTTGTCTGAAGAGATCTGCACGTAATTGACAACCTATCCACAAGGTTCGTTGCGGTGTCACTCGCAAGAAACAGAAACGCGACGCCCGTCGCAAAGAGGACAATTAACCCGGTGTACGCAGCGAAGGACGCGACGTTCGATTTCCCCATCTATTTGTCTCTGGCTGGGAAGTTCGGCGCACTTGAACTCGTTGCTTGGGATAAAGACATCATGCTCAAGAAAGACTACCTCGGTGAAGCTTCACTTCAGCTCGAAAGCTGGTTTGGAGATAAATCTGCGAAAGGTTTCGAAGACCCAGGCAATACTGTAAGCCGGCTCACATGTCACGAGGATAACTAATCGTCAATTAATGACAATATTCGCCACAGCCCTTTATGGTGAATATCACATCGACGCGAGCATCTACATCTGCGTCTGGGTCGATCCGGCTGAAGATCGGTTTTGTGCTTCCTGAAAATGTTAATCACTCCATGAGCTTCGATGAAATCTACGATGAATTAGTTCAACGTGCTCGTAAAGCCCACATGACCCTTGTTTCTGCTCCTCCGGTAAGTCTGGCTTTATTTCATCCGGGGTATTAGGTTTATGCTGGGCCAATTCTACACCACGCTACTTGCTGGGGTGCTCTCCTGTGCGGCGTTGGATTTTTGAGCTTCTCAAAATTTCATAGTTTGCTGTGTGCTTATAACTGTTATTGAAATACAGACGGAAGGCATTGGCACCGTCCGCGCCAATGAAGCTGCGTATGAGGATGACGGTTTAAGTTCGGACGACGGTAGCTCCGACGAAGAGGAGGATGAACAGGAAGATGAACAGACACTCACTATCCCGCTTCCGTTGTCACCTTCCTCTCCATCGCCGGTCATGACCTCTCGAACTGGCACAAGCGTTCCAGCTTTGACCTCTTCACCCAGTGTCCCCTCTTCCGATGCTGTCACTTCATTACCGGTCACTCCGACAGTCGCGTCGCCACCATTGGCTCCATCACCTCAAATTTCGTCGAAGTCATCAAGGACCGGCAAACTTCCGCGTGTCTTCAAGAAACGACCTTCACTCGCACCTGCATCTACTGATTCTGCCATCGCAGGCACATCAGTGGCAATCCAGCCAGCATCTCCAACAACTATATCGAGGCCTGTGACGCCTGGAACTCCTGCTTTCTCTGGTTCAGCAAAGAAATCGAAATTTCCACGAAAGTGGCGTTCGCGCAGCGAAGATTACAACTTTAACGCGGCGAACGACATCCTCGGCATTGTCATGCTTGATATCCAGGGCGCGACAGACTTACCTAAGCTGAAAAACAGTCAGTACGGATTTATCACCATTATAAAGGGATTTGCTAACAGTTAGCCTAGTGACCCGGACGGGGTGGGATATGGATCCATTCGTAGTCATCTCGTTTGGAAAGAAAGTCTTTCGCACACGTGTTATTCGACATACACTCAATCCTGTGTGGGACGAGAAACTACTGTTTCACGTGCGGCGCTATGAGACCAATTTTAAAATCCAGCTCACAGTCCTTGATTGGGATAAACTTTCTTCAAATGATCACGTAGGCGATGCGAGCTTTGACCTTAGTGAGCTCCTAAAGACGGCGCCAAAGAAGGATGAGGCTACTGGCCTTTATCCTGAGGACGTCGCTAGTTCAGCGAACGAGATGCAGGCATTCAAGCTAAATCTTAGTACTGCGAAGGAGATGTCCTGGGGGGCAAAGTTTAATCCGGCTTTATCTGTACGGTGAGTACAACTACTCCAGTGATCCCTTCCTCTGATGTCTCATCGTGGCATAGAGCCAAGTATCAGCCGTATGACGCGCTGCGTCAACAGTTTTGGCGTCAATATCTCAAGCAGTACGACACAGATGATACCGACACACTCTCACGCATCGAGCTTACGTCAATGCTAGACTCACTTGGTTCGACGTTATCGAACGGAACAATCGATACTTTCTTCACACGACACAATAAGAATCCGAAAGAGGAAGAGATTACAATGAGCGAGGCGATCCAATGTCTTGAGACCGAACTCTGTCGACCGGCCGCCGAAAAGAAGCGTTTGGACGCGGACGACTCTGGTGTGCCAGATACCAGCACACCCGCAACGCCGATGCTATTTGGGAGCGGTAATGGAATGAGCAGTTCACCAAGTATCGGGCTTGAGAACATCAGCTTCTCTGGTCCACATGTTCACCCCACTGCAATACAGGGGGGGCCGCTGACGGAAGAACCGGAATCCCGGGAACTGCTTCCAGCATACCCGACAGAGCCGAGCCAGCAACCGCTTCTGAGCGCTGCGCAAGGCGCTGTAGATTCCGTGTCAACGCGCGTGCCTGTCCAACTTGAGGCACCGGGAGACAAATTCGATCGTCAGGCCACCTCTTCAACTTCTTCGGACGCGGAGGAATCTTCTGGAACAAATGGGGGAGATTCTTTTGAACGTGTCATCAACGTGAAGAATTGCCCGCTCTGCCACAGGCCACGGATGAATTCACGGGCGGAGGTAGACATAATTACGCATGTGGCTGTTTGTGCCAGTCAAGACTGGGCCCGTGTGGACCGCATCGTCGTGGGTAACTTTGTGACAGCAAGCCAGGCGCAGAGAAAGTGGTATACCAAAGTAATTTCTAAAGTGTCTGCTGGAAATTATAAACTCGGAGCGGTACGTGTGTTGCTGTGTTAGCTATGGAATTTCTATCTGAATTTCATGCATGTAGAACTCCGCTAATATTATCGTCCAAAACCGAATGACTGGGCAGCTTGAGGAAGAGAAGATGCAGGTATACGTTCGACTTGGAATTAGATTATTATATAAAGTGAGAGCTTTCTGTTTGTCCTGTCCTTTGATCCTAACGGAACTGTATTTTAATAGGGAGCGAAGAGTCGGATGGAGGGTGCCAGAGGTTTGTCCTTATTGAAACAAGAGGCTGGCTGATCTCATTGTTTACCGTGTGTAGCTCGCCGACTTCTCAAATCATTATCCATTAAGCAGGGCCTTAAGTACGACTCGCCCGAGTCGGCCGGTGATATACCCTCCTTTGTCCAGTTCCACAAACTTAAAGTGGATGAAATTCTAGAACCAATAGACTCTTTCAGTGCGTTACCTGATTTCTGTCGTATATTACTTAAATGTGTAACTAACAATTTTTTCGTTAGAAACTTTCAATGAATTCTTTTACCGGTGAGATTATTGGCACCACTGAGGGGGTTTCGACCAGTTTTCTGACATTGCACCACGCAGTAAACTAAGACCCGATGCCAGACCTGTGGAGGCACCTGATGATCCGACACGCCTTGTAAGCGCCGCGGACTGCCGTATGATGGCATTTGAGACTGTCAGCGAGGCAACGCGTCTGTGGATTAAAGGCCGCGAGTTCACAGTCGCGCGTTTGCTCGGCGAAACGTATCGCGATCAATTCGACAGGTATGCAGGAGGTGCGCTGGCGATTTTCCGGCTCGCACCGCAGGACTACCATCGCTTCCACTCTCCCGTGGATGGAAAGGTCGGACCCATGACGGACATCTCTGGCGAATATTATACCGTAAACGCACGTACTTGGTGTTTATGTTTCGTTTCACTGGTGCTGATGCCATAACTCCCTAGCCCCAAGCTATTCGCACGACCCTTGATGTGTACGGCGAGAATGTACGAAAGATTGTACCTATTGACAGTCCCGTTTTTGGGAGAGTCATGGCTATTTGTGTCGGTGCAATGATGGTCGGAAGTATCAAGGCGACTGTGCAAGAGGGGGAGGAGGTTGGACGTGGCCAGGAATTTGGCTATTTTGCTTTTGGTAAGTTTTCTTCGTCTTGTACTCGTACTTCAGGTCTGATACCAATATGCGTGCAAACCAGGCGGTTCTACTATTGTATGCCTTTTCGAGAAAGGTGTTGTCGAGTGGGATGAGGATCTCCTCATCAACGGCCGTGCATCACTCGAGACACTCGTCCGTGTCGGTATGGGCATTGGCCGTGCGCGTCGGCCGGCGAATTTAAATGGCAGCACCAGTAGCAACGGCATTTCTAGGCTTAAGTCAACCTCAAGCTCATCAAATACAGTGCCCACTCGGTAGCGCGGTGCTGAACCCTCGCCTTTTCCATTTGCGAACGCGTTTATGCCGTTTCCTTTCAACACTGCTGACATTAATCATTCGGAAAAATGTTCTGTGCATTCTACCTATTGCTTTTCGGGTCATCTCACAATACATTCTCCTTTCCATTAGTTTACCTGACGTCTCCATTTGCATCGGACAATAATTATTCTCTAGCTTTCCTTCAACCTGCATTTTCTTCTTGGGGATTCCAGCTAAAGACTAAATTATGTTCTTCATTAGCAGAATTATTTTCTTTCTGCGGATTCTGTAGCTGGGTCCTCGTTACGTAGTAATCCTGGTAAATTTCCAGGTTCAGACTGAAACTTAACGACAGCGAAGGGGGGAAGTGGTGGACACCTGACGAGTGATCGCGCTCTGCCAGGGTGTTATTGCATACACTAGTGGTCTGAAAAATCTGTATTAAACGTATGCTCCATCAATACTTGCTTTCAAGGGAAGTTCCTTGTCTACGCGTGCAAGACTTTGAGTAAGGCTTTCAAACTCCACCTATGAGCCCGTTCAAGCCTGTCCACCCTTGAAGTACTGTCAGTGGTCAACTCTGGTATGTACGTGATAAACAAATTCTGACAACTATGTGTGGAAGGAAAGTCCACTATTATTGGGATATAAACGTTGACAGAAGACAAACATTATGAAAAAAAAATCTCAGGTATTTTTCGACTACATGTTGTATCAACGTGTTCACTGCCCCATCGGTAATATTGCTACCTTTTCAGGCACCACAGCAGTCATCACAGGATTTGCACGTCATACGGAGATTGCCGCTCACAGCCTAAGGATGGCTATACAGTATACTACTTAAATACAGTCCCCTCTCAACGGACACTGCAACTCAACACACCGCTCCTAACACTCGATGAACGCAGGGAGAACGTCTACCGATACCCCCTCAAATGCACGCCGTTCCACGGCGACGAACGAGAAAGAGTTTGGAACAATTGTGGTTGTCGTATTGAAAGCGGTATGTAGTACTAGCCCTCTCCTTCTTATTAACGGGCCCGCATGACCTCGGAAGATAGAGAAACCTCCCAGACAAGCATACATTCACAAAGCAAGATCCGTATGCTGTCGTGCAGCTTGGATCCTCAAAGGCGAGCACAAACATTGACAAACGAGGAGGACAGCATCCTGTCTGGTGCGTGTTATGATTTTAAATGTTCGTACATCAATCTAAGCTCTAGCGATAATGCAGGGACCAAGATCTCCATCTCAAGGTGTCTGCTGAGGCTACGAAAGAGAACCGAAATCTCAAAGTATCATGCTTTGCGAAGGAGCCCAAAGACGACGTTCTGATAGGAGAGGGAGAGATTGACATATCGGAGACACTTACGTCGGGGGAGTTCGATGGTACGGTCATATCTATGGAGACCACTGTTACCAGTGCTAATTACACAATCCGCAGACTGGGTGAAGCTCGAAATCAATGGCGCCTACCGTGGTGAAGTGTATCTTGAGATAACGTTCTTTGCAGCCGGTCCGCGCAATCTTACGCGCCGTCCTTCGAAGCTCGCACCCAGCGAGCGTCTTTGGCGACCCCAACAACTACCCCCGAAGACGCCGCCGAAGACATCTCCACAGACGTCGCCTAATGGCTCACCATCCTCCCGCCGTCCAGCCGAATTGCCATTGTCATTATCACCGAAACGCGACCACCTCGCCCCGCCCAGTGCTTGGAACGAGCCGCCGTTGCCGTCTGTCCCCAGCGAGATTCCTGCCGCTCTGCTTCCCCACGCAGGCGTAGTGCCAGTGCCGGCACGCGCTGGTGTCGGAGCTACTTCAGCGAGCCAGGAGATCCCGTCGGCGCTGCGCCCAGGCGGTCCCCCTAGACCAACGGTAAACGCCCATCAACATACAACTTCCGTACCCGTGGCTGCACCCGCGCATACACCCGCACCACCGTCGGCCTCACATACCGTCGGTCCCGCTTTCGCTCACCAGACCTCTCCCCGGGGCTATACTACACCTAATGCCCCAAATGGCTACATCGCACCTGGTGCCTTGAACTACGGCGGATATACCCCAGCTCCAGGTCTTGCCGCGACAACCAGCCTCCCGTTCGCATTTCCTGAGCCCAGCATTCCAAACGTCCTGAGCCCCGTCCTCTCCCCGGGTTCGGGCGATGCTTTCGGACGGGCTTCAGCAACCACAGGCTTTACACACGCAGACCCATACGCTGCCGCTTCACGCGAGAATGAGGCGCGATTGGCGACACGGTACGGCTCGCCGCTGCCCCTCCCTGCTGGTACCTCCCGCGAAGTTACACCCACCCCCACACCTGCGCCGCGCGAACCGCGTTCGTCGCACCCTCACCACGTCCAAGCGCCCGCTGTGAGCGCAGATACGCCCGATCCATACCTCGAACGGGAGCATGCGGCACTTGCGCGGGTGCGCCAGGAGGAGGCGGACGCAGAACTCGCGCGGCGGATACAGACTGAGTCGGCTCCGGGATGCTCGCATGCACCCCCGGGCCGAAACCAGAGCGTAAACCAAGAGGAAGCTGACGAGGAGTTTGCACGGCGCCTAGCACGGGAGCTGAACGTCGACGTGTTGAAGCAGACAACGGTGAAGGAAGCTCCAGGAGCCAGCAACATCAGAATGCCTGGCGGGTGGAAGTAAGATCGTGTCCAGCGAAGTTCTAGGACTACTGAGCCAGTGGATTTATGATGTTTGCGTTGATTACTACATTCCCCAACAGCGTACAATGATTTATACATTTCTACAGCTGCACCTCTCCCATAAACACAGATAATACAGCGCAGGCTAAGCCTATGCTCCCGCCTTCCAATACGCGATATCACCATCAACCACTAAGAATATTCATTAACTTCATTACAATAGTAACGCACACATATAATAAGATACTCACTCTCGTACGGCTTGCCTTGTTGCCTAAGTTTGCCGTTCGCCTTGACGGTCGCCTCGCTACCAAACTCGTGCAAGTCCTCGTAACTCATGATTTCACCACAGACGAACTTGTTTTCGAAATCCGAGCTAGCAAACGGCAGGATCAGTTAGTGTGCATACACACATGAAGACTCAAACATACTGGATGACTCCGGCCGCCTGTGGGGCCTTAGTCCCTCGACGTATTGTCCATGCACGCACTTCATCCGGACCACACGTGAAATAACGGATCAACTGCAGTAACGAAGTCAGAAAACACCGAACAACAACGTAAAGTGTACATCATACGCACATCGAGACTAGAGTAGCCGGCTTGCGTAATTTTTCCCAGTGCGCTCACTGCACCGACTTTCTCCTGCTCCTCCGCCTTTTCTTCGGGCGTCGCCATCTGTGCGAGGCGATCTTCAAGGGCGACAGAGAAAGGAATGAGCGGGTCGCCAGGGTTGTTTTGGTCAATCCAGGCTTTGATTTTCGGTAGCCTTAAAATGTATTGGCTCAGGAAGAATGGTCTCGACTGGAAATCCGTGATGGACCCACCATTTATTCTTTTTCCGTATGTAGTCCTTTTCGCTTAGATTGACAAGATAGGTTACCGGTTTCGCGGTGAGGAGCTGAAGACTGTTGATAACGTCGATCTAAAAAAATCAGTTAGTACTTGGCTTTTGAAAGACAATTAAGCGAATGTGGTAAGGCTAAAGAAGGAATCAGATAGTAAATTTATCTCAAAGGAATATGGGGCGTTACTCCCTCCTCAACGAGCTGGGTTAAAGTCGAGCTTAAAGCTCTTTGTCATCATAGTATATAATAGTCTACGTGGTAAATGACAACAAACAATCCAACGCGAGCTCACCTCTTTGTTGTTCCAGACGCCCTTGCGCACGTCCTTCTGGTCTTCCGTTATATGCTTGAGAACTTTCTCGATGATTGCCTGCAAGCCAGTCAATGAGCAATGAGCAGTTTCTGGCAGGCGACTCTAAGACGTACAATCTCCTCCTTCTTGGCTCTGTCTTGCAAGCTGGTGTTGCCAAGTGCCCTCCCGCCTCTCTTCGAACCATCCAAGGCCTTCTCAACCCATTCGATGTCCTTGAGTCTAAGCTCTGTCTGGATGATCTCCATATCGCGAACAGGATCTACGTCGCCTTCGACATGCGTGACCTCTGCATCATCAAACGCACGGACAACCTGGAAAATGCCGTCTACGGCACGAACATGGGACAGGAAGGCATTTCCCAGACCAGCACCCGTCGAGGCGCCCTGTGACGAGAACGTCCTTGAGGGGCGATTAATTTCTGATCATAAAGGCACCTACAGCGGTCAGACCGGCAATATCAATGCAGGTCAGAAACGCTGGCACTTTTGATACCGGCTTGTAAAGATCACAGAGCCAGTCGAAACGTGGGTCAGGGACGGGTATACGCGCTTCCTAATGGATTCGTTTAGTCCGAAAAGCAAAAGGTGTAAATGCCTGCGCACTCACTTCAGGATTGATAGTCGCATATGGGAAGTTGGCCGCTTTACCCAGGTCTAACCAATGGATAAAAATAAGCGACCTCGACCAACAAATAAATAATTAAAACTGAACGACGTACCGGTTTCGGAGAGTGCGTTAAAAAACGACGACTTCCCTACGTTTGGCACACCTATAGAGTTACTGGGATTAGATGAGAATGAGACAAGACCAGATGCACGAAAGGACAGACCTACGATACCAATCTTCAAATTGTTGCTCGGGCGTCCGAGCAACGTCTTTTTCTCTGGCTCGGCTGCCTTCTTAGGTGGCATTCTCTTTTTTACTTGAGTGCACGCTGTGCTGGAGAAAGGAGCAGTACAACCGGAGATAAACAGAAAAGCTCGCAGACGTGTCGGTGGATGTTGCGGTAGTTGAAGAAGACGATGAGCTGTGATGCACCCGTATCGAATCCCCATCTCAAAAAAATGAAAAAAGAGGAAAAGGAAATGTGGGCCTAGATAAGGATCAACGTGAGAATAAGATTAAGCTAAAATTACTTTCATAAAAAATATTCGGAGTTTCAATGCAGCCCTAATACAGAAATCGACGACCGTCACTTCCGCTTCGCCCCACCTCAAGCCTTCCATCCGCAGCGCGTGAAGACGCCGTCGTCCTTAGTCCCCAGCGCTTTTATTCACCACTATAGACGAGCAGCTAGCATGAAGTACTGTATTGTCGCCATCCTTGCTTGTCTGTCTGCCGCACTTGTACACGCTCAGACTGTCACAACTACGGACGCGTGAGTGTGCTGAGTCCGTAGCCGAGTCCGTGTGTACTTATATTTGCTGTCAACAGTCTTGGAGAGACTGTTATCGAAGTCGCTACATTAGATGTAAACGGATTACCGACGACCGAAATATTGTGAATTCCTTTTCATCTGCTATCCCTCCTCCGTTGAATGAAGTTTTGCAGACAAACGGTGACGACAGCGGCTGACCCTGGTGACGAAACAACGGCTGCAGCTACGACGACTACGACCCCACTCAACCAGGGCCCCGTCGCCCAGCCCGCAGCCACAGAAACTGGGGAGACTATTTTTACATACACTACAACCGATGCAAATGGAGATACAACCGCCATCGTGGACACGTTCACCCCTAGCTTCGTAGAGGGTACTACTCTGCCTCCGCAAACATACACAGGCACCGTACTCGACTACAGCTCTTGGCTCAGCCTTGTTGGAACGAACACGGTTGCAGCGGACGCGAGCACGAATAGTGCGCGGGCGGGTCGAGTATCACGTGGGGCATGCGGCGCAGGTGCTGCCCTGCTGGCCGGCGTGTTGGGTGGTGCATGGCTCGTCGTCGGATGAAGCTACCTCGATTTCTAGTATTCTTTTAATACGCATACGCGTTGCTACGATTCTTCTCGAGTCTTCAGACATGAGGATTGATAGACGTTATTTTGGTGTGGACGCTGTCATATGTGCTAACGACCTTTATTCTCGATTCTCTTCCTTTTGCTATGGACATCTCTCGACATTCTTATAATTTTTTTGCAAACTCATTCAATACGCATGTCATGTTGTCACATATACGTATGCCGTCGTCCTGCCTTTGCCCACTACGGCATACGATGTAAAGACCAAAAAATTCGTTTAAATATCGTAACAAGGTTAGGAACCTATTGAATATTACACCCCACGAACCGGCAGACTTACTTCCGCTACATACTGTGGTCGCTCCGCATGAGCATTAGAGCCCTTTACCCCTTAGCACCCTTCAGGCACGGTAGCATCGTTTTCATGGTTTGCAGCGTTTACTCCGAGCCCACGGCCAGCGAAGGCCTGGGAATCATCATTATTTGTTGAGCGAAAAATTCCGGGGTAGTTATAAAAATGTATAACGCACGTTCCACAGCAGACACTCGTTCGCACCGTCAAACCTGTTGACATCGGCTTGAATCCATGCGTCGCGTGCCTGTAAGAATGTCGGGTTGCATGGCTGTAGTGATAACTGGTCGATGAAGAGGTGCCTGTGCGGGGCATAAAAAAGTTATCTCAAAACTTGAGAACACATTGGCACAAACATAAAAACGATGTTTCCTTCGGTGCCACTAGATAATGCGGAGCATGTTACAACGTCTTCCTCTCGTCAGTATTTTCAAGACTTACTCCGGATTAGTATCTGCAATTGTTGAAAAGCCACTATATCATAGTGCAGAAGACCATTTCACACTGCTCTTTGAGGGTGTGGCTAAGTTGACTCACTGTGCTCCAACGAGCGCAGCGTGCACGTCGTGCAGCATAGTCGCCCAGACCTCGCCAATGTCTACCGCGCATGTGCCCATGCATACAATTTAGTTACAAAACTCAGAAATAAGGTTTCCGCAACGTACCATGCACTTCCGAGAGCGTTTGCAGATTAGAGTACATCAAAGGGTCGATCGTCCTTTCAGTGTGGTAAGAAGGCGGACCTAGAGATGTTTCTTAACAGCTGAAGGCATCTCGCTACTCACTTATTTGAACTGTATGGGACAGAACGGATGCCTGGGGAGAGTTAAGGTGCCGTGAGCTTACCCAGAGGCTGTTGTATAAGTATGTACTTGCCAGCAGGATTGTCCGTGACGTAGCTATTCAGAGACGGTCAGATACATATGTTCCGGGAGACTGGTAGCGTCTACTTACCCTCCGAGTGTGAAGTCTATTATGTCGGCCGTCTGCTCCGTCCACTCTGCGAATGCGTCGGACCAACCCTCTCCCATACCGCCCGCCTCCGTAGTTTGCAGACATCTATATATTTGGACAGAAAAGGTTTTTGAGACCAGAAATATCGTGGCTAGGTGATCACTAACCGACCAGTCCCACCGCCAGTGAGACGGTTGGAAGTCCCATGTGTATTCTCGTGTGCTACAATGTCATTCTCTAGGGCACCGTCACGTTCAGGCTGTAAGTATGATAAATCAGCCAGAGAAGTATTATCAATTCAACGAGAGTTGCTTGCCGACGTCCCAGAAATAGTATTTGTCGGGGGAAAAGCGAGTTAACATCCACTATACACCAATGGGACGTTCCCTTTGACTTACGAATGTCCAAAGGAACATCCTGCAAAAATAAACGTGTCATTGAAATCAAACTTATGCATGCGAGGGTAAGCCTTACCTCATGCGTCCAGACTGTCCACTGTGTGAAGATTTTTAGAGGAGGAAAAATAAAAACCGAATAAATACTAGTTTGCTTACTCAGGGGGCGTCTGTAAGTTGTGTGTAAAAGGGCTGGCGCCACGGCAAAATCTAGTTTTTGATCGCTTACCGAAAAGTCGGCATTGTTCGTGCCTGTAATGAACAAGGGGAAGGCTTATTATGCTGGTTTTTGCATGCGTAAGTGCATATAGTAACGCACCCGCCGAATCCCGCACGGAAATCTGCACATTGTCATTCCCCAAACCGCCGTTGCCGAAATTGTCGGTTTGGAAGTTAAAAGCGGACTCCGTGAATCCTAAATATTAGCGAATCAATACCTGACCGTATATTCGAGCGCGCATGTTCAAAAATATAGCTTGCCATATCGATATGTGATATCCTGTAATTGAAGGTGAACCATCATTTCAGATAGGAAGACGCCGGGCTCACATGAACGTTATTAGATACTTAACGATGAGGTTCCGGTTGAGATACGGTAAATGTGGGTTGTAGAGGGTCGGTCTCACCATAGAACGCGTTTGTGCGCGCTGCATCTAAGTTAGTTCCTGCCGTTGGTGCTTCTGAGTCGTCGTCCGGAAAGTCGAAAACCAAGTCAGCCGCAGACTCCTCAGTAATGACGGAAGTCGTTCCCTTAAATGCTGAAAGTAGTTCATGAGACAAATACAATATACTATCAGATCCATTTCTGCTCACAGACAACGTTATTCCCTCTGCGAAATTAAGTGATATCAGAAACTCGTCTGTATTTCCCTGAAAATCTTTACGCACGATGTTCCCTCGGATCCTGTGTTCCAGCCCTCAGGGGATGAAAGCGGATCTTCCGGGTCTTCGACGAGCTGCATCCCAGAGGTGGGGTCCTGCTGGTGTATCGGAACCACGAAGAACTTTATATGGGACAAAAGTATTAGACCGCACCGTCTAAAGGGTAAAAGACTATGGAAAACACTTACAGCGGAATCGGCTGTGAAGTCGTTAACGCCCACTACGTCGCCGGATTGTGCATCAATGAAAGCCTCGAGCCAGTGTTCGTTCTCCACCTGGATAACGTGGGTGAGCACCATACTCCCGTCGTCTTTTGCAAAGAATTCGAGGTCAGTGGGAAAGCCGTTATGAGTTGCATGTAGCTTCGTCTCGGCAGCAGAGATCGCGGCGTCTGATGAGATTGCAGGTGTTGATGAAGAGACACTGTCTATGTTTTCATATACAGATAATAATCATGTATTTATAATTAAGAGATCATCAGATACGTTTAGTACGACTAACGTGCCTGGCTTGATGAAGTTCGATCCGAATGATACTACCTTTCCATTCGTGTTCAGAGCTACGTTAGCGACAGCATTCGCAACTTCGATACCGTTCTAATTGTGAGTAAACTAATGAGAAGGGAGATTCAGTTCAAACCAATCAAATTGTACTTACAATCTTCTGCTTTAGGAAAGCGTGAGTAGCGCTCTGGCTGACGAAGCTCTTCTTGAATACGATACCACCCTCCTTGATACCCAAGCGCGATGTAACAAAGGACACTGCAATTTCCGCGACGTCGGATGACTCTGCACGCTTAGACAATGGATGGTCGATACCAACACCGAAGGTCTAGGAACGTGAAGTTCGCAAAGACTTTATGGGTCATAATAAAGATTGAAAAAGAAAACCGACCTCGAATTGAGAGGGCGGGTGAAAAGACGTGACGACCACGCCGCTGGATAGGGACCGCACACGGTGTGTTGCGTGTTTCACGGTCGATAGCCAGGGTGCTGCGAGCGTACAGCCGAACAGAGAGACACCCAGAGCGAAGTGTGAAAATGCGACCATTGTAAACTATACGAGGGGAGGCAGTTCAAGTTCCAGAGAGAGTCACAGAACAAGCCGTCCGTAGCGAGAGGCTCTTCACTCTCTTCACCTTTTATCCAGGCCTTGGACATAATAAAACAGGGGACCATGTGGTCTTTGGAAGGGATGTTCTTGCGCACAGCGTGGTCTCCCGTCATCTATCATTCGTAGACGTTTCGACCCACATAGTACCAGGAGAAGAAAATGTGTATCTTCTTGGCAGAAGGAGGGAGAAGCGAGCTGAGTCGCGCCAAGGACTCCAGGTAGAGGAAGTTCTGACGTGCTGGCAGACTGCTCGGGGCGTTGTGAGATTGACCCGGCGTGGAGATAAGAGTTTCATAGGGTATCTTCAGGAAATTAGACGGCGTCAATGATGAAATTCAATTTAGAAGAGAGACGCAAGCTGCAGCCAATTTTAACATGATGAACCAGAGAAGCAT
Organism: Coniferiporia weirii; assembly: GCA_024195185.1. Lineage (NCBI taxonomy): Eukaryota > Fungi > Basidiomycota > Agaricomycetes > Hymenochaetales > Hymenochaetaceae > Coniferiporia > Coniferiporia weirii. The sequence continues at coordinate 15,035 of JAKOPK010000548.1, forward strand.
GTAGTGGTCTTGCCTCTATGCTGTGACGTGAAGGACAAATTATGTGTAACAGACCAGCGTTCGCGATAAGGCCAGCATAGAAGGCAACTGTGACCAAATATGCCCTCCATACCGTGATTACAGCTGAAAATCAGATTGAAGGTTTTGATTTTTGATTCTCATTCGCCACGTCGCATAGTGTGGGGACTCAAAAAGTCTTGGCAGCGAAGCCCTATCTGAAGAAGTTCATTGTGAGCAAAAAGCCTGGGTCCAAGAATTTTTTTGGGTTGGCAGCCATCATGAAGAGGAACTTGAATCCTGATAGCATGTATACCGGACGCGTGAAGGCTGCCAGGATCATGATACACTTACTTTAGCAGTTGAACTTCCATCAGGCTTTACGCAAACGCACACCCGCGAAGGGGTTGTTCTTACAAATATCTTCACCGGTGAGCCCCGTTCTCTTATTGGGGGGCGAAGCCCTCCAGTTAACCGGTTAGGGGCTGCCAAAAAGCTAGATTAGTCAGCAAGAGCGTGGTGGCTGTGTGGCCCCCCCCCCGTGAGAACATCCTTCTACCCTTCAAGCCAGCCTTGAAAAAAGGCCACCCCTTGCTCAATTATACTAAGTAAATATAGCTTTTGGCCAG
>JAKOPK010000549.1:0-15618 GCA_024195185.1 Coniferiporia weirii
TTTTGATTATTCCTTCAGAATTATCTAATACATGTGCCCCCCCAGAGGGGGGGCCAAGACTAAACAACTACAGAGGCGCCCATCACTGCACATCATGCAGAACTGGGTGGGGTGTGCGCCCCAGAAGGGGCCAAGTGAGAGAACACACCCTATTAAAGGAGGGGGAGAGTGAGGAGGATAGGGAGGGATACATATTACGACCATTGCCCATAACTAATAAAAGAGAGGAAAACTGATGGACACTTAGAAGTGGAAGGGGGGGTGGCAGCGAGAGCCAGACAGAGACCGATGAGGGAATCTGAAAGCCGACCACTAATCAGAGGGAAAGGGAGGAGCGTTACCTGCAAGCTCCAAAAGAGCTGGGTCCGCATCCTGTGTCCTGGGTCCGAGGTATTGACACACATAGTCCTGAAGAATGTTGAGGTCAAAGTCCGCACCGGAGGTGGGGAGACTGTCCAGATCCATGGTGGTGAATGCCAGCCGAATGGACCCCATGGTGCGGTCTGAGATGTGGTTAAAGTGTCCAGTCACACGCAGCCAGCGCCGAAGGACAGGGAGGAGAGTTTCATCTGCCCACTCACTATGGTGGGCTGGGAGGGGGCGATTAGCCAGCCAGACTCATGGAATCCATGCCTGGAATGCGTTGCAGCCGCCCAGGATGTGGGCAGTGGACTGGACGGGCCATGGGGGGTGATTGTGCCACCTGCAGTAGGGGATCAGGCCATGCACGCGCTGGTAGACTGAGTCAAAGCTCAGCCAGTAACCCCCATAGGGACCAGCATGACAGAGGACCTGAGCTACAGCTGACAGCTCACAGTGGGGGTGGTCCATGAAGAGTGTGAGGAGCTTATGTGGGGTACAGGTGGGGGGTCCGGTCACTGCAAGGTATTTGTCAGAGGTCGAGGTGAGTGGGCAGGCCAGTTGGTGAGACCAGCGCACATGGGTGATGAGGATGGACTGCTCCTTAAGTGCGGAGATGGAGGGTGCGAGTGAGGATGGTGGCAGATCTGTAGCTGCTTTGGCTTCGGCGTCTGCCCACTCGTTACTGGCGATGTCAGAGTGACCTGGACACCACGCAAAGTGGACAGTGAGACTGGGGTGTGAATCAAGCAGCATTTGCATGCCTGCCTTCCAGGTGGGGAGGAGCTGCACCCCCGAGGCGGATGGCCAGGTCCGGAAGAGGTTGATGGCCGTGAGGGAGTCGGACATGAAGTGGATGTCCGAGACTTCCCTCAGGTGTTCAAGAAGGTGGGTAGCTGCCCATCTGGGGGCGCTGGCGAGTGAAAAAATCTCGGCATCCGTGGCTGTGGCAGGTTTGGGGGATGCGAGGCAACAGAACCCGAGTTTGTGGGTGCCACACATGGTGCAGATAGTGGACCCTGAGTCAGTGCCAATGCATGAGCCATCGGTAAAGACCTGGAGTCTGCAGTAATACTGCCCCATCACCCTTGAGGAGACTTTGGGAAAGCTCCTCGAAAAGATCATCACCAACCAGCTCCAGTTCCTTGCTAATGAGGAGGACTGGCTGCCCCCTAACCAATATGGCGGGCATCAGGGCCACTCGGTCTATGATGCCTCGCAGCACCTTTTACAGATCGTTGAGCATGCCCACTTGAAAGGCCTCGTGTGTTCCATCCTAGTGGTGGACATACAGGGATTCTTCGACTTGGTGCACCCAGCACTCCTCCACCAGCAACTTGTGTCGATGGGCTGTCCGCTTAATATGGTGGACTGGTGCCTCTTGTTCATGATGGGCCGTAGCATCTCTATCTCCTTTGACAGGACGACTCTACCCACCACCCCCAAACCCGACCTCGGCACCCCTCAAGGGTCACCGGTCTCCCCCATCCTGTTGACCATCTTCGTGGGGCTAGCAATTCGGTGCTTTCAACAGCCCAGTTGCAATCTCCTCACATACGTGGACAACCACCTCATTGTTTGTGTTGGCCCCAACATCACATCCAACTGCGACACCCTAGCCGCCGCCTACCAACAACTCAATGGCCACTTCCTCTGACTCGGTCTCAACATTGAAGCGGCGAAGACAGAGGCTCTCCATTTCCACCCACCCTGATGGACCATTGGCTACAACAACTGGCGAACTGCCAGCATTCAAATAACACCCACCACCATCATCAAACCCACTAACCCCCTGCGTTGGCTCGGGATCTGGTGGGATCCCGGTCTCTCCTTCAAGGCCCACGTTGAGCGCATGTGCTCCAAGGGCCTCTCCACCCTGGCTGCCCTCCACATACTCAGCAACACTGAGCACAGCATCTCGGCGCTCCTCCTGCACCAACTCTACTCAGCCTGCATCCACACCATGCTTGCATGGGGCTCGCCAGTCTGGTACCACAGCCGCTCCCAAAAAACCTTGGTAAACCAGCTTCAGGTGGTTCAGAACACTGCTTGCCGCTGGATACTTGGCGTCTACAAAGGCGCCTCCCCCCTTTCCACAAATTTTCTTTGCTCTACCCCTCCCTTCTTTGCTTACTTCAAGTATCTAAAGACCGGCCATGCCCTGTGCCTTTGGCATACCCCCCATTCTGTAGGCCGCCGCTGCTTTTGCGACAGTGCTAACCTCCCCTTTTCCCATTCTTTGCAGGTCCATGTCCCACATGTCCAGCAAGTCCCAGCATATACACACCCCCCTTGGATGGATCCCCTCACTTTCGGGCAGGGTCAGATCAAATTCGAAGTCCCCCCCATCCCTGTTCCCTCCAAAGTCCGACGCACTTTCATCGTTCGAGCTCAGGAATGGTGCACCCCCACCACCCTCCAGGTCTTTACCGATGGCTCATGCATTGGCACCGATGTGGGGTTCACCATCTGCACCATGTGCGGCACTCATAAACTTGGGTACTGCCGACTTGCCTCCCCCAAAATAGCCACAGCCACAGATGCCGAGATTTTCTCACTCGCCGGCGCTCCCAGTTGGGCAGCCACCCATCTTCACGAACACCTGATGGAAGTATCGGACATCCACTTCATGTCTGACTCCCTCATGGCCATCAACCTCTTCTGGACATGGCCATCTGCTTCAGGGGCTCAGCTCCTCCCCACCTGGAAGGCAGGTGTGCAAACGCTGCTCGACTCATTCCCCAGTCTTACCATCCATTTTGCTTGGTGTCCAGGCCACTCTGACATCGCAGGCAATGAATGGGCAGATGCCGAGGCGAAGGCGGCTACAGATTTGCCACCGTCCTCACTCCCCCCCTCCATCTCTGCACTCAAGGAACAGTCAACACCCGTCGCATGCACTTGCTGGTCCCATCAACTAGCCCACCCCCTTGCATCAACTGCGGACAAGTACCTTGTGGTGTCTGGACCCCCCACCCGTACTCCGTGCAAGCTCCTTATGCTCTTCATGGACCACCCCCGCTGTGAGCTATCCGCAGTAGCACAAGTCCTCTGTCACACCGGTCCCTATGGGGGATACTGGCTGAGCTTTGACTCAGTCTACCGGCATGTACATGGCCTGATCCCCTACTGCAGATGGCACAACCACCCCCCACATCAGCAAAAAACCATTAACCTATTTTTTGCTATTTTTCACTATTTTTCACTATTTTTCACTATATAGCACTATATAGTGAAAAATAGTGGAAAATAGTGGAAAATAGGTTAATGGTTTTTCCTGATGCATGGCCTGTCCAGTCGACCGCCCACATCCTAGGTGGCTGCGACACATTCCAGGCGTGGATTCCATGAGTCTGGCCAGCTAATCGCCCCCCCCCAGCCCACCACATGGAGTGGGCAGATGAAACCCTCCTCCCGGTCCTCTGGCGCTGGCTGTGTGCGACAGGACACCTTAACCACATATCAGACCGTACCATGGGGTCCATTCAGCTGGCATTCGCTGCCATGGATCTGGACGGTCTGCCCACCTCCGGTGTGGACTTCGACCTCAACATCCTCAGGGACTACATGTGTCAATACCTCGGACCCAGGACACAGGACACAGACCCGGCTCTCTTGGAGCTTGCAGGTAACGCTCCTCCCTTTCCCTCTGATTAGCGGTCGGCTTTCGGTTTCCCTTATCAGTTTCTGTCTGGCTCTCACTGCCACCCCCCCTTCCTTTTCTAAGCATCCCTCAGTTCCTCTCTTTTACTAGTTATGGGCAACGGTCACAATATGTATCCCTCCCTTTCCTCCTCACTTTCCCCTTCCTTTAATAGGGCACATTTTCTCACTTGGCCCCTCAGGGGGTGTGCACCCCACCCAGTTCTGTATGATGTGCAGTGACGGGCGCCTCTGTAGTTGTTTAGTCTTGGCCCCCCCTTTGGGGAGGCACATGTATTAGATAATTCTGAAGGAATAACAAAAAAAAAAAAAAAGACCTGGAGTGAGGTGGGGGTGCACCATTCCCGAGCTTGAACGACGAAGGTGTGTCGGACCTCGGAGGGAACAGGGATGGGGGGGACTTCGAATTTGATCTCCCAAAGGTGAGGGGATCCATCCAGGGAGGGTGTGTATACGCGGGGACTTGCTGGACATGGGGGATGCAGACCTGCAAAGAATGGGAGAAGGGGAGGTTAGCACTGTCATGAAAACGGCGGCAGCCTACAGAGTGGGGGGTGCGCCAAAGGTGCAGAGCATGGCCAGTCTTTAAGTATTTGAAATAGGCAAAGAAAGGGGGAGTGGAGCAAAGAAAATTAGTAGAGAGAGGGGATGCGCCTTTGTAGATGCATCCATCAGCAGGCAGTGTTTTGGACTGCCTGTAGATGATTGACCAGGGTTTTCTGGGAGTGGCCATGATACCAGATGGGCAAGCCCCATGCAAGCACAGTGCGGACACAGGCTGAGTATAGTTGGTGCAGGAGGAGTGCCGAGATTCCGTGTTCAGTGTTGCCAAGAATGCAGAGGGCGGCCAGGGTAGAGAGGCCTTTGGAGTGCATGTGCTCAATGTGGGCCTTGAAAGAGAGACCAGGGTCCCACCAGATCCCGAGCCAGTGCAGGGGGTTAGTGGGTTTGATGATAGTGGTGGGCGTAATTTGGATTCTGGCGGTGCACCAGTTGTTGTAACCGATGGTGCACCAGGGAGGATGGAAGTGGAGAGCCTCTGTCTTCATGGCTTCAATGTTGAGACCAAGCCAGAGGAAGTGGCTGTCGAGTTGGTGGTAGGCTGCTGCCAGGGTGTTGCAGTTGGATGCGATGTTGGGGCCGACGCAAACAATAAGGTGGTCATCCACATATGCAAGAAGGTTGCAGCTGGGCTGTTGGAAGTGCCAGATTGCGAGCCCTGCAAAAATGGTTGACAAGATGGGGGAGACTGGCGAGCCTTGTGGTGTGCCAAGGTCGGGTTTGGGGGCAGTGGGTAGGGTAGTCCTGTCGAAGGAAATCGAGACACTTCTACCTGTCATGAATGAGAGGCACCAATCTGCCATATTAAGCAGACAGCCCACTGACACAAGTTGCTGGTGAAGGAGGGCTGGGTGCACTGAATTGAAGAAACCCTGAATGTCCACCACTAGGATGGAGCAAATGAGGCCTTTCAAGTGAGTGTGCTTGGCGATCTGTAAAAGGTGCCGCGATGTGTCATAGATGGAATGTCCTTGACACCCGCCATACTGGTTAGGGGGCAGCCAATCTTCCTTGTTGGTGAGGAATTGGAACTGGTTAGCTATAATCTTTTCTAGGAGCTTTTTTTTTTTTTTTGTTATTCCTGCAGAATTATCTAATACACCTGCCACCCCAAAGGGGGGGCCATGACTAAACAACTACGGAGGCGCCCATCATCGCACATTGCACAAAACTGGGTGGGGCACATCCCCCCAGGGGGGGCAAGTGTGAAGCATGCCCTATTAAGGAGGAGAGGAGGAGAGAAATGGGAGGTTTACATATAACAACACCATGCCCTAACTAGTGAAAGAAAGGAAAACTTTGGAGTAGCATAAGAAAAGAGAAGGGGGAGGCGCAAGTGCCATATGAGAAACCAAGAGGAATTCAAAAGATGCTCACATATCAGAGGGAAAGGGAGGAACATTACCAGAGAGCTCCAAGAGGGCCGGGTCTGTGTCCTGTGTCTGAGGTCCGAGGTATCAATGCACGTATTCCCTGAGGGTGTCCATGTCCAATCCATCAGTGGTGGGGAGGCCGTCCAGAGCCATGGCAGCGAATGCCAAACGAATGGCCCCCACAGTATGGTCTGAAGTGCGGTGTAGGTGTCCTGTCAGACGCAGCCAGCGTCGCAGGGCAGGGAGAAGGTTTTTGTCTGCCCATTCAGAATGATGGACAGGGGGGGGAAGCTGGTGAGGCCAGACATGAGGAATCCAGGGTGCGAATGACTCGCAGCCACCCAGGATGTGCGCTGTGGATTGCGTGGGCCATGGGGGGTTGTTGTGCCATCTGCAGTACAAGATCAGGCCATGTGTGTGCCAGTAGGCTGAGTCAAAGTTCAGCCAGTAACCCCCATAGGGACCGGTGTGGCATAGAACCTGAGCGACTGCTGAGAGCTCATGGCGGGGGTGGTCGACCAGGAGGGTGAGAATCTTCCTGGGCGTTCAAGTGGGGGGGCCTGTGATCACCAGATACTTGGAGGCAGTGGAGGCAAGGGGGTGGGCGAGTTCGAGGGACCAGCACTCACAGGCTGTGAGGGTCACCTGTTCCTTCAGCATGGAGATAGATGGGGGGAGATTGGAGGGCAGTAGGTGAGTGGCTGCCTTAGCTTCTGAATCAGCCCATTCATTACCTGTGATGTCCTCATGACTGGGGGACCATGCAAAGTGTACGTGGAGCTGTGGGAACGAGTCCAACAGGGTTTGGACACCCGACTTCCAGAGAGGGAGGAGGTTGGCCCCCGAGGCGGAGGGCCAGCGCTTGTAAAGGTTTAGGGCCATGAGCGAGTTGGACATGAAGACGATGTCTGATACGTGCTGCAGGGCCTCGTGGAGATGGCGTGCAGCCCAGCCCGGTGCGATGCCAAGTGAAAACTGTTCAGCATCTGTGGCGGTGGCACACAGGGGAGAGGTCAGCTGTTTTCCAGGAGCTTTCCCAATGTCTCCTCTAGGGTAATTGGGCAGTAAGACCATGGCGAGAATGGGTCCTTCTTGTTGGGCTTCCGGAGCATGACCACTTTTGCCGCCCACCAGCATGCGGGGTGGTGCCCCAGGTGCAGGCAGTCGTTGAAAAGGGTCAGAACCTCGCCAGGATAATGCAATATCACCCATTTAAGTGGGCAGTAGCTAATCCCGGAGGGCCCTGGAGCTGACAAGTTGGAGGTGTTGGACAGTGCCACCTCGAGCTCGGAAGCAAGAAGAGGTGGCACCAGAGGAGGTGGTGGTGGCGTGGGTGGGAGGCCCACATCCAGGATGGGGGGGGTTCTTTGAAGAAAGTAGTGCGGAATAGCTCACCTTTCTCTTCTTCGGACTGGGTGAAGGTGCCATCCACTCAGCGGAGTGAAGGGACTTGGGTGGGGCGTACCCCCAATCCACGCTTGGCCCATGACCAAATGTTCATTGGGTTGGCCTCCTTGGCCTGGTCAGAGTAGTATGTTCGCTTGGCTGCACATATGCCTCGTTTGAAGGCTCGGCGGGCGCTGGAGCAAGAGAGGGTGGTGGGGGCGGTGCTGATGGATTTGAGGAGTTCAGCGCAGTGGGGGGTCCACCATACAACCTCTGTTTTCTTTGGCTTCGCAATAGAGGTGAAGGGGGCCAAAGCATCTTCCATGGCTTTAACCACAGCAGCTGCTTTGAGGTCCAGGGAGGCAGTGTCGTCGACCAGTGTTTGAAAAGTGCGGTCAAGGGCTGGGTAGGTGAGTGCCAACCATTCCATGAAGTCGTCACCAGTAAGGTGTCTTGTGTGCGGGATGGGTGGGGGGGGTGGTGGTCAGTATCACCCATTGGAGGTGGGTGTGGTCCGAGAGGGTGGTTTCAGTCAACTTGAAGGTGTCCAGGATCAAGTTGGCATCTATTGAGGGTGGTACCCAGACCATATCAATGGGGCAGCATCTTATCCCATCACAGGGGCGGGAGTCAGAGTCAGGGCCATGGGCCGGTTCGAGGCCATTCGTGCGGAAGAAATCGTCCAGGGGTTGCACCCTGAGTATTTCCACTTGATTGGTGTGGAGGTTGGACCATGAGTGGTGGCGACGGTTGAAGTCACCACACACCATGAGGGTAGCGGCCAGCGCCGAGGGGAGATTAAATAAAAATGACTCACCTGGGTACTGAGGGGGGTGCCGTCTCTGTCTGCTGGGGTCATACCATAGTAATTGCAGAGGTGGACAGTTTGGTGTGAGCAGACCTCCACCATCAGTACATCGGTCCCACTGGTGGTGGTGCCGAGAACAGACCATGAGGAGGAGGGAAGGGAGCACGAGACGTAGGTGACCATGTGGGGACACGTGTCAGGCGGGAGGATGGGTACGTAGCTGGGGATGGATTTTTTTTTTTTTGTTATTCCTGCAGAATTATCTAATGCATCTGCCCCCCCAAAGGGGGGGCCATGACTAAACAACTATGGAGGCGCCCATCATCACACATCACACAAAACTGGGTGGGGCGCATCCTCCTGAGGGAGGCTAGTGTAAAAACACACCCTATTAAGGGAAAAGAGGGGGAGAGAAATGGGAGGTTTACATATGTCAACGCCATGCCCTAACTAATAAAAGAAAGGAAAACTTTTGAGTTAAATAAGAACAGGGAATGGGGAGGCGCGAGTGCCATGCAGGAAATCAATAAGGAATTCAAAAGCCGCTCACAAAGTAGAGGGAAAGGGTGGAGTATTACCTGACAACTCCAAGAGAGCTGGGTCCATGTCCAGTGTCCGAGGTCCGAGGTAGCAATGCACATAGTCCTGTAGGGTACCCATGTCGAGTCCATCGGTGGTGGGGTGGCTGTCCAGAGCCATGGCCGCAAATGCCAAACAAATGGCCCCCATGGTATGGTCCGAGATGCGGTTGAGGTGTCCTGTCAGGCGCAGCCAGCATTGCAGGACCAGGAGAAGGTCTTTGTCCACCCATTCAGAATGGTGGACAGGGGGGGGTCGCCGTTTAGGCCAGATGCATGGAATCCAGGCTGCGAACGACTCGCAGCCACCTCCCCCCGCAACACTCGGCGTCCTCACCGCCAACCTCCCCCTGCACCACACTGGCTCCTCAACAGGAGCTCACCCTTGGCCCTGCCATCCAACTATCCTCTCCGGACCCATTGGCTGCCTCTCCATACCACACAGGAATGGTCGAGACAATCGACTATGATCATGAAATCGCGATGGAGATGGGTAGCCCCCACACCCCACAGGCGCAGACTGGTAAAAGGTCAGCTGACACCCTCACCCCCCTCGTGCGCCCCCCACGCATCACCGCTGCACAGTGGATCCTGTTCGAATCCATTCAGGAGTATGAGGACCTTTTCAAGTGCGCGAACACTGGTCCTGCCGACGCCGCCCCCCCACAAACGGCCCACAAGCTGTCACGATACATCGGGAGAGTCCTCGCACTCTCCCACCGTGTCATCTCAGCCCTCAACCAGGTGCAAGAAGGAGGCCCCCACCCCCAAAACATCGAGTTGCACAACTTGACGATGCAGTACAACCAGGGCATCAAGGGACATGATTTGTCGCTCCCGGCCCCCTTCATCTGGACAGGAACAGTACAACCCACCGCTTCCTCCTGCCCCACCCCACCTGCCGATGATATTAAGGAGTTGAAAACAGCTATGCTCAGACTCACCTCCCAGGTCAGCAACATTTCCCACCAGGTGTCCTCCTTGGCAGCCCACCCCCCCCGCGCCCTCAACAGGCTGCGAGGGCCACGGTCCCCACCAACGTGGGAGGCACACCCCCCTCAAACGTGGCACCAGCCCCAATAGCCGGAGCCCACCTTTCCTATGCCCAGGCCACGGCCCAACCAGCAGCCCCTACTAACCCCCCACAGGCTCCAACAGGTGCTCCGGCTGAGAAGAAGAAGTCTAAGCGTCAGCTGCCCCCTCCACCCAAGATGTTCGCTAAGGACCCTACCCTGGTCCTCAGCCCAGGCCTCCACCATTGCCGCATGGAACACTGCCTCTTGGGATCCATCCTTACCCAGAGGGCCAGGGAGTTCTTTGACACCCTACCAACCACCGACCAGGTTATGGTCTTGTCCTCAGCTTTCAATGTCAAGGGCAATATCGTCACTGTCTTTGCCCAACGCCCCTCCACCCTAACGCCGACGACCAAGACGATCATTGACCATCACAGCGTCTCATTTGCGCACTACATGCGCGATAGGTGCCTCACAGCCAGAACCTCGGCCCCCACTGGGTTCACCCTCTCCCTGTCCCGTGTCCATCAGTGCTCCACCCTGCGCATCTCTATGGTGCCCACCATGGATGCCTTCGGACTGGAAGGTAAGTTTTTCACCCCTGCCCAGCTCCTGTCAGAAGTGAAGCACAACCTGTCGCTTTGCAACCTCGACTTCGTTATCCCGCCCCACTTTGCCACCCCCGAGGACAACATTCGGAACCTCAAGCAGTGCCCCATGTCCTTTTCCTTTGCCGATCCTGATGGCCAAGTCCGTGCACGCCTCCTCAAGAGGCCCCGCATCTGGCTCTTCGGCACCTTCCTCCGCCTCTCCGTCCCACCCATCCGCCCCGGCCTCACCCAATGTGAGCGCTGCCAGGCGCTTGGACATGGAACGAGGGGATGCAAAGCCCCCACAGTGTGCACCAAATGCGCTGGCAACCACCGCACCATTAACCACCGCAAATCTTGTGCGGACTGTGCCACCGAGGCCAACAAGTCCGACTATTTCCCTCACCCATGCCACTGCCGCAACTGCGGTGCCGACCACCCCTCCACTTTCCCTTCTTGCCCGAAGAAACGCCGCTTCCACAGCATCCTTGCCAGGCAAGAACAGGACTTCCCCATCCTCCCCGAAGAAGAAGAATTCTAATGAGTGCACAACTTCATGTACTACAGTGGAACGCCGCCTGCTCACTTGCAGCGATTCAGTCTTTATTTCCTTCTCTATCTTCAGACCCTTCTCCTCCGCATCTGCTCTTGATTCAAGAGCCACCATGGTATCAAATCGGATCACAGCCCTCTCTTACTGACCCTGCTGGACTCTCTATCTATGGTGTCCCATCTATCTCTGGCTATGTCGCCATTTTACCCCCCAACACATGCCCTCACATGGTAACTTATGTTTCTCGGAACCTCCCACTTTCCTCATGGTCCATTATCGGCCCCGCTACCAGTGGGACAGATGTACTGACAGTGGAGGTACGTGCTCAAGTCACAGTCCGGCTCTGCAACTACTATGGTATGAGCCCCCTGGAACACGACACCCCCTCCCCTCAGTACCCGGGTGAGTCCTTCCTTTTCTCACTCCCCTTGGGACTAGCCACCACCCTCCTGGTGTGTGGTGACTTCAACCGTTGTCACCACTCATGGTCCAATCTTGCTGCTACCTGGCGGGAGTCGTTGGGGGCCCAACCCCTTGATGACTTCTTCTGGGAAAACGGCCTCGAGCCTGCCCATGCACTGGACTCCGACTCCCATCCAAAGGATGGGCCCCATCGGTGCCCGATTGACATGGTGTGGGCCCCCCCACACATCGCGCTGGAGTCTATTCTTGACTCTTTCACTTTGGCAAGATCCACCCTCTCTGACCATGCCCAGTTAACCTGGGCGGTCACCACTAACCTCCCTCTGCCACTACCCCGAGTACGTCGCCTTACAAACAATGACTATGGGGAGTGGACAGAGCTTGCCTTCCCAGCCCTGGTCCAGGCCTTTAAACTCCCGGCCACAGATCCCCAACTCCTGGACATGAAGGCGGCCGCTGTGGTTCATTCCATGGAGGCTGCCCTGCAACCATTCACCACCCTTGCCTGGCCATCAAAGACTGAGGTCCCATGGTGGACACCCACCTGTGGCAACCTCCTCAAGGCCATCGACACTGCCCCCACCAACTGACTGTGAGCCACTGCACGCCAAGCTTTTAAGCGAGGGGTCTGGGCGGTGAAGCGAACCTACTACTCAGATCAGGCATCGGAGGCCAACCCCTCTAACATCTGGTCCTGGGCCAAACGTGGCCTCGGCACACACCCTACCCAAGTACCCTCGCTTAAACGCGCAGACGGCACCTTCACCCAGTCAGACGAGGAAAAAGGTGAGCTATTTCGTGCCACTTACTTCCAAGAACCCCCCCCCCTCCCGGATGCGGGCCTCGGGCCCCTCCCCCCCCCTACACTGGGCGCCCCTCCACTTCTCATGACTGAGTTGACAGATGCGCTCTCCAACACCTCCAACTTGTCAGCCCCAGGGCCATTGGGCATCGGCTATCGCCCTCTAAAATGGGTGATTGCTGCATTCCCTGATGAGACCCTAACACTTTTCAACGACTGCCTGCGCCTGGGGCACCACCCTGAGTGCTGGCAGGCAGCAAAAGTCGTTATGCTCCAAAAGCCGAACATGTTAAGTTCAAAGGCTCGAGGAGTAGTCCGGGTTGCGGATGCATCGTAGACAGAGTCAGTGGTGGATTTGGACAAGGTGAACGATGAAGATAGTTACAACTATGTACTTAGAGAGTCACATGTGGTATACGTGCCTGTGGAGGGTCGGGTTATGATGGAGGGTACGTTGGACTCGAGGGTGAGCAAATGAGCTTGTAAGAACAAAGAGCATAAGCTTAAGGCTATATGCTCGACGAGGTACAGCTTATATAGACCTATGGAACATAGTGGAATCGTATAGATGTTTATGTGAGTGAGATGCAGTAGAACATGATGGAAGTGTGTGGAAGGGAATGACTGAGCATGGTACATGATCAGTAAGTGCAACAAGGTCATGGAATGTACTAGAGGCATGTGGGGATAGGAGTCGGTGGAGAGTGCAAGGAAAAATGTAACAGAACAAGAAGGACCCCTTCTCTCCCTGCTCTTACTGTCCCATCACTCTCAAAGAGACCTTAGGCAAACTACTCAAGAAGATGATCACTAACTGGCTCCAGTTCCTCGCTAATGAGGAGGACTGGTTGCCACCTAACCAGTATGGGGGGCGTCAAGGACACTCTGTCTACGACACCGCCCAACACCTGTTACAACTAGCAGAGGGTGCTCACTCAACGAACCAGGTCTGCTCTATCCTCGCGGTAGACATTCAGGGTTTCTTCGATTTGGTGCATCCCCAACTCCTTCACCAACAGCTCCTGGCAATGGGCTGTCCGCCTAACATGGCGGACTGGTGCCTCTTGTTCATGACGGGGCGTAAAGTGGCCATCTCGTTTGATGGCACAACGGCCCCTCTGGCCCAGAAACCCGACCTCAGGACCCCCCAGGGTTCCCCCACCTCCCCCATCCTATCAACAATTTTTGTGGGACTTGTGCTGCACCGCTTCCAGTGGCATGGCTGGAAACTCCTCGCATACATTGATGACCATCTCATTGTCTGCATTGGCGCCTTGGTTACTGCCAACTGCAAAACGCTTGCCGACGCCTACCACCACCTCAACAGCCTCTTCAACCAGCTCAGCCTCAACATCGAAGCCGCTAAAACCGAGGCTCTCCACTTTCACCCACCTCGTCGCAAGACCAGCTACCATGGCTGGGACACGATGGGGATTCAAATTGATGACCAAACCCTTGTCCAACCATCTATTCCCCTCCACTGGCTGGGAATCTGGTGGGATCCAGGCCTCTCTTTCAAACCCCAAGTCGAGTGCATGCGCTCCAAGGGACTATCTACACTGGCCGCCCTCCACATCCTCGGCAACACCAAATGGGGCATCTTGGCCATCCACCTCCGCCAACTCTACTCAGCCTGTGTGCGCACTGTGCTTACATGGGGCACACCTGTCTGGTACCACGGTTGGTCCCAGAAAACTCTGGTGAACTGTCTACAGGCCGTTCAGAACACGGCCTGCCGATGGATTCTCGGCATCTACAAGGGTGCATCTCCCTTCTCTACAAATTTCTTATGCTCCCTCCCCCCATTTTTCGCTTATTTCGAGTATTTAAAAACTAACCATGCCCTGTGCCTTTGGCACACCCCTCACTCTATTGGCTGCAGGCGATACTTACCACATGCTAACATCCCTTTCTCACTTTCTCTGCAGGCCCGTGTCCCTCATGTCCAACAGGTCCCAGTGTACACGCACCCCCCCTGGGTCGACCCACTTGCCTTCGGGCAAGGCCGGATCAGTTTCTCTGTCCCCCCAGTGCCAGTTCCCTCTGAGGTCCAGATGGACTTTGTCCGTCGAGCTTGGGAACTATGCACGCTGCTTACTGTCCAGGTCTTCACGGATGGCTCACGCCTAGGCCAGAAGGCTGGATCCGCTATTGTCGCTATGAGCAGGCCATGCCGGCTCTGCTCTCACTGACTGACCTCCCCCCTGTGCGCCACCGCCACAGATGCCGAGCAGTTTTCTCTCGGCATCGCTCCAGGCTGGGCGGCACGCCACCTCCACGAGTCGCTCACACATGTCTCGGACATTGTTTTCATGTCCAACTCACTCACAGCACTAAACCTCTACAGGCACTGGCCCTCTGCCTCAGGGGCCAACCTCCTCCCCCTCTGGAAGTCGGGTGTCCAGACTCTCCTGGACTCGTTCCCACAGCTCCACGTCCACTTTGCATGGTCCCCAGGTCACAAGGACATCATGGGTAATGAATGGGCTGATTCAGAAGCCAAGGCAGCTACTCGCCTACTGCCGTCCAACCTCCCCCCCTCTATCTCCGCGCTGAAGGAGCAAGCGACCCTCACAGCCCATGAGCGCTGGTCCCTCCAACTTGCCTGCCCCCTTGCCTCCACCGCCGACAAATACCTTGCGGTCTTGAGCCCCCCCACATGGACGCCCAGGAAACTCCTCACTCTCCTGGTCGACCACCCCCAACGTGAGCTCTCTGCAGTCACTCAGGTTCTCTGCCGTGCCAGTCCCTATGAGGGCTACTGGCTGAGCTTTGACTCAGCCTACTGACACACACATGGCCTGATCTCGTATTGCAGGTGGCACAACCACCCACCCTGGCTGGCGCAATCCACATCGCATATCCTGGGTGGCTGCAAGTTGTTCATGGCCTGGATTCCATGCGTCTGGCCTAAACGGTGACCACCCCTGGTCCACCATTCTGAATGGGCGGACAAAGACCTTATTCTTGTCCTGTGACGCTGGCTGCGCCTGACAGGACACCTCAACCACATCTCGGACCGTACCATGGGGGCCATTCATTTGGCATTTGCTGCCATGGCTCTGGACGGCCTCCCCACCACCGATGGATTGGACATGAACACCCTACAGGCTTATGTGCATCAATACCTCGGACCTCAGACACAGGACACAGACCTGACTCTCTTGGAGCTCTCAGGTAATGCTCCCCCCTTTCCCTCAGATTCATGAGCGGCTTTCGAATTCCTCCTCAGTTTCTCATATGGCACTCACGCCTCCCCATTCCCTATTCTTCTCCTACTCCACAGTTTCTCTCTTTAATTAGTCAGGGCATGGTGTCGGCATATGTACTCCTCCCTTTTCTCTTCTCCTCATTTCCCTTAATAGGGCGCATTTTTCCACTAGCCCCCCTTGGGGGGATGCACCCCGCCCAGTTTCATGTGATGTGTGATGATGGGCACCTCCATAGTTGTTTAGTCATGGCCCCCCCTTCGGGGGGGCAGATGTATTAGATAATTCTGCAGGAA
>JAKOPK010000550.1:0-15580 GCA_024195185.1 Coniferiporia weirii
CCAAGAAGCTAGGCTAGATGGTACATTTTACATCAAAGAAAAATATTAAGTCCTTGAATTTCTACAGATGTTTTTTTAGTGATCCAATACTTTTGTTGTCCACTGTAATACCCTGCCAGAGGCAATATCAGCACAGCATATGCGCGTTGCGTAACATATCGGCTCACCCATTGTTAAAAAATATATGGAGTTGCGACTCTTTGCTGTTTATCGCAAATGAGAACGACAGAAATCCCATCATTAGACGCTCGGACCTACCTCCGAAACTCCTCCGCCGCCTTCTTCACCTTCTCCAAACTCGCAAGGTCTAACTCAAGGAACAGTGCCTCATTTCCTGTCTTTTCTTTCAGCCCCGCGACTGCCGCCTCCGCCTTCGAACGACTGCGCGCTGCAATGTACACCTTCGCGTTCTTACGCAGCAGTGCAAGCACAGTCTCTTTTCCAATGCCAGCGTATCCGCCCGTGACGATGACGACTTTGCCCGAGAGGTCCGGGATATCGTCCACGCTGAACTTGGGCTTCGGTGGCCAGGCCTGGTCGTAGAGAGTGCGAACGGCTCCCAGCATCTGGCCCATTGTGTACTTGCGTATCGTTCGCAGAGATGAATTGGTGGGAAAGTGGGAAGGATTATGTAGAAAAAAACGGTGGAAGTATGGTGTACGCTCAGCTCAGCTCCATTTCCTATGTAGTCGCTTCCGCAAAGCGAACGGACTGAGTTTCAATAGCGATATAAAAGGCGCGCGCAGGTGGTAGTTGCGTGCTGTATAATATATTGACATCATTAAATCGTCATCGTTTCTGTATGTAATGTACTAGCAAGTGTACTACAGTCGGAAGTGCTTAAAGGCGTGTTCTCCACCGCGCCCGGAATTTTCCTTATTTTGGGCTCGGATGGGGGATTTTTCTAAGAATAAATCATTTGTGTCAAAATTTTGGGAAATTAAAAAAAACATGTCTACAAATAGATTTGAGCCTCAGCGGCACTCCGAATTTTTCGGAGATCGACCCTTGACACTAGTCCAGGGGCATGCCATAGGTCACGCGCACTGGCAACGGGTAGATCCTTGAAAATAGGAGAATGAAAAAACACCTAGATTATCGTACAGAAGCATCACGCCTAATGCTTCCTAGTTAAGTGCATATGCAGTACACTTGCTAGCCCGTTACATACAGAAACGATGACGATTCAATGACGCCCTACCCTGGACTGTCAAGGGTCGATCTCCGAAAAATTCGGAGTACCACTGAGGCTCCCGCTCAAATCTATTTGTAGACATGTTTTCATTTTTTCCCAAAATTACACAAATAATCTAGTTTTAGAAAAGTCCTACAAACCACTTGTCTGCCTAAATTTATAATCTGAGCCCAAACTAAGGAATATTCTGGGCCCGGCGGAGAACACGCCTTTAAACACTTTCGACCCTTGTATTGCTAGCCTGCTACATACAAAACGATGACGATTCAATGATGTCGATACATACAGCACGCAACCACCACCCTGCGCGCACCTTTTATACCTATCATTGAAATCCAGACCGATCGCTTCGCGGAAGCGACTACATAGGAGATGGAACAGCGTCGCGTACATCATACTTCTACATAGTCTTTCTCACTAGACTCTCATCTCTGCGAACGACACGCAAGCACACAATGGGTCAGATGCTGGGGGCCGTCCGCACTCTCTACGGCCAGACGTGGCCACCGAAGCCCAAGTTCAGCGTGGACGATATCCCGGACCTCTCGGGCAAGGTCGTCATCGTCACTGGAGGATACGCAGGGATCGGCAAGGAGACTGTCCTCGCACTGCTACGCAAGAATGCGAAAGTATACATTGCCGCGCGCAACCGCACGAAGGCAGAGGCAGCAATCGCAGAACTGAAGGAAAAGACGGGGAAGGAGGCACTGTTTCTTGAGCTCGATCTTGCGAACCTAAAGTCAGTGAAGGGGGCAGCAGAGGAGTTCCGGAGGTCTGTCTGGACCTTCTTGATTAAGTTTTACGGAAAGTCTAAAAAGATCGACGAGCAGCAAAGAGTCGCAGGTCCACATATTATACAATAATGGGTAAGATTACTTTGATTTCGCACAACATACCATACTAATTTCATCTCTCAGAGGCGTTTTTGTTACCCCGATCGACCAGTTAACTTCCGATGGGTACGACCTCCAGTTCGGAACGAACGTCCTCGGTAGGCTGCGACACAATCGATGAACCTATCACAATATGGACACGCGCCATTTCAGGCCACTTCTACCCAGCTTCTCCTGCCCACACTCCTCGAGACCGCCAAGTCCGCGCCAGAGAAACACGTGCGCGTGATCACGGTCTCGGCCGCCGCCCATATCAGACATGGCCCGGGGATCAAGTGGGAGACGCTCAAAGGTCCCAGCGCTTCGCGCACAAAGTATGGCCCAGCGCGACTCTATGCACAAAGCAAATATGCGAGTTAATCAAAGAGTTTTTGATGAAATCATTTTCTGACCAGAAGTCCTGTTTGCAGGGCAATGTCGTCGTTGCGCGCGAGCTCGCGAGGCGTTACGGCGACCAAGGTATAATCTCCATTTCGCTCAACCCTGGAAACGTCACTACAGAGATCCATCGGCATGCGTCGGGTCTGCTGGCCCGATTCATGGTGAGCAATATTCTGCCCACCTACAAATGATTCCAGAGTAGATGCTGACATGCATTCCGTGCGCAGAACATGGTGATGTACCCCGCGCCGCTAGGTGCGCTGACACAGTTATGGGCAGGGACAATGTCTGAGACGGCGGAGTACAATGGAAAGTACCTCTTTCCTTGGGCACGTCTCGGTGAGCCGCGGAAGGACACGCAGGACCCAGAGACGGGCGTGAAGCTGTGGGAATGGCTCGAGGAGCAGGTCAAGGATGTTTGAGCTTTTTGACTAAGAGAATGAGGGGAGTCGTTTTTCTTCCGTTTTCGATTTCACTTTGTTTTGTTTTGTTTTGTTTATTTCACTCACCTCCGCTTCGCCCTTTTATATCTTGGTGATACCCATTGTTATACTTTGGAACAATATCGGCGCTTGGTGCCTATGATCATTGCTATTCTTCACATGTAATAACGCAAGGACTTGAGCCGTACCATCGGGCACGCGGCGGCCGATGTGATGCAAATTACACCGAGGCAGATCAAACCCTGAAGTTGCATAAGCCCTGAAGTTGCATGTGCACTTGCTCAAACACTATGCATACGTAACAACGACGGCTGTCGATAGCGGATGAAGGAGCTTGCCATGAAGGATATGACCAGCACAGAGTGTCAAAGACTCCTGGTGAAGAAAGGGAAAGAATTATCCGAGATGCCGCTGCTGCACCTTAAGAGAACGCCTGAGAAAAGGAGTACATGGGGCTGTTGAATGTTCCAAAGTAAATGATGGGTTGGTGTTCGGGATTGGGCGCATCTGGATTTCGTTCTTTCCTTCCGAAAAAGCCTCCGCTTGTGCCTAAATGCACGAGTCCTGCCTCAGCATGGAAAAAACTGAGCGAGAATCAAGTTCAACGCCTCCGTCACTTGAGGTTGAGGCGAAGGGAGAGGCTGCACCCACATCCCAGCATATAAGTGTCAGAGAGAAACTGAAGACGTCGACTGTCGACAGTCTAGACGGTGACTAAGACAGTCTAGAGTTGCAGACACACACCGGCAAGAGCGTGACAACGACGCGCCAATGTTTCTATAGCAAGCGGAGTCCGAAACTACGGTACTGCTCGGTTGGACACTGGCAGTGCTCATTCAGATATATGTTGGAATTCAGCAATTTGCGGCGCGTGCAAATGCCATCGGTAGCCAACAAGTTTATCGTGTAACCAGTAAATAATCGCGCAAGAGAACATACATACAGTAAAAACGCTACAAAAAATGTTTCGAACTCCTCCGGCCGACTCGGCATCGAGCTCGAACTTCAACAATATATACTTTACTATCTCCGACTGCAATTCCATGATAGCCACCGTCTTAATCCGTGTGCAAGAGGTAGACGTGAACTTAAAGAGACGTCTTCCCGCGCGGTTCAAATGGCAATAGCAGCGCAAGAAATCCCGCGATCATGATCACCCCACCCGAAATGTATACTGGAACGGGAGTTGACACGTTTGCGTACAAGGCAATGACCGGCGCCTAGTATATAAAAGTCTTATACGATGGGTCCAATATGAGCTGCCCAAAGGAACTCACCAGAACACTGAACAAACTTGTTGCAACGGACGTGAGGCCATTACCAGTCCCTCGATCCTTCGCCGGGAATATCTCTGGAGTTATGGCGTATAAAACATTATACATAATCTGCATAACAGTAAAAACCTTGATTGATCGTATGATGAAGATAGTACCGCGACTTACATTGCTGAAGAAAACATACACGCAGTTCCAGACTAAGAATGCGTTAGACGAACGGGCCGTCGTGGTTCCGAAGAGAAGTACCGCTGTCGCACCTAAGGAACGCACTCCTCATATATAGTTTACAGAAAGGGAGTAAAGTTAGACATACAGCAAGAAATCGCAAGTGTCCCCCTTCTGCCGACGATAGGTAAGTCGACAGCCCATCCGGCGAGGAAAGCGCTTGGAACCCCAGTTACTGTATATATAAATGTCTGTAGTGCAAGTGAGTCACCATTGAATGTCCGTAGGGAGAACCATAAGCACAAACGTTTCTATAAGTGATATTGAGAGAGCTGCCGCCGAACGCAGTGCCCTTATGCTCCAGACTAGATCGCACTTCAGTAATATACACCTGACGCAGACTGAAAAGCATACAGATAAGGCACGAAGCTGTTATAGCTGTAAAGACGTTAGCATGAAAAATTCCACTCGTATCTCATTCAACTCACAGAGTCGACGCAAGGCCAATGAGCCCTGTTGGTGCAATTTCAGCATTAACAAATGAAGACAGGAAGGATAGGTACTGCCTACCCCATATGGCGATTAAAAGGCTTGTAGACCAAGCCATCTTCGGCGTCGCAAATAACGCCTTCACATGCATCCATGTCTCTTTCACGCATTTCCTCGCAACGCCAATTATACCCGCCTTCCTCCCCTCACGGCTTTCCGGAATAGGTGCATCTGGATCAGCGACAGCGCCGGTCCCTGCTTGCCTAAGCCGTTCAACGGTGAGGTTGCACTGCGTTCCATTGACACGCGCAACGGCATGCAAAACTGCGATGGCGTTTTCGTCCTCGCCACGCGCAACTAGATATCGTGGACTCTCCAAGAGTCCAAACGCGAATGCACGTACGAACGACATTGCGAGCATGAGTCCACCGAGCGCGAAGAGGAGGTAACGCCAGCCACGGTTCTGAGAGGCTTCGCACTCGCCCTCGGATGGGGCACAGGAGAAGGAAGCGATGAGTGGCCAGGCGACCAACGTGCCGAGGAGTTGTCCGACCGTCCACCAGATTGACAGAATCGTCAGCAGGTACTGGTGACTTCCGGGTATGAACTCTGAATATTGGCTGAGCCTGGATAAAATTACTTGTATAAATACCAAGAACGAACCAAGAAAAACAGCCGAATCGACAGGTACGTTCCCACCCACGCCTACGCCAATGACCGCAAAAAGAGACGCAAGGGTTATAAAATTAGGGGAGCCACCTGCCGCTATCGCAAAGACACCCGAGATAAAAAGCGTTGTGTTGAATGACCAACTAAATACTATGTCAGTCAATTTTTGTCAGATACACAGGAGTACTACCAACCGTCTTCCGATTATGTCGCAACCCAGGCCCCAAAACGCGGCTCCAGCTAAAAGCCCAATGTTTAAAGCGAGGGGCAGAAAGGGCGAATCGATCTGGAACTCATTGACCACTGGCGGAAGGATGAGTCCGGCAACAGTCTAGAGGTCCAACGTACATTAAGCTCCGAAGGATACCATGTACAAACGTAAAATGGGTACTACTCACTGGCCATATGCTGTCCCTAATGACGCAAGTATTTCGTTGTTTTCTCATGAAGGCCTAGTATAAACCGGAGACTCACGCAAACCAACCAAAGCCTGCTGCGACAAAAAGCCACCACTAGGCAATAAAGTCCATCATGGATCAGCCATCGTAGCCTATTTCCACAATTTTATGCCGATGTTGATAGGCGACCTACCTGATTGCCCATGCCAATCTCCGCGATTGCTTCGCTAAGCAGATGCGCTTTCGCGTGATATACCGGGTCGATTTCAGTGCGCTTGTAGAGGTCACTATTATCATCGGAATACCTAGACGATGCGCCGATGCTCTTGCCATCAGCGACAGCGCCAGCAAGAGCAAAGGTAGCCTTATCATCCAGTACGGATTCGTGCGCATTTCGGACGCTCGAATTCGCAGGATAGTTTTTTTCTAGTGCGTCGTTCATCGCGAGCACGGACGTTTCGAGACCGGGGAGGGCAGCACAACACCGGTATCGAACTTGGTCAGCACAGTGGATGAGTTGACGCAAGATGCAGATAGTACGGACCTGCTCTGGCGTGTAGGAATGGAATGTCGCGGAACCGATCAGCATGCTGTCTGATTCCTTGTTAGAGCTCCCGTATAGATGATAAGTTTCCGTTATGAGCCTGAGGAATCCGACCGTATCCGGAAGAGGGATTCGGTTACGTGCAATTAATGGTCGGAGGTCCGAATGATCGGCGTCCTGTGGCTAATCGAACTTGAAACCAAAGACGCCCGGAGAATGAGAGAAAAAACGCCTATCGTCTTATTAAAACACCGCGTGAGCAAAAAAGTACAGCAACATTAACATCGCGCTGAGACTCTGGGTTTGGCCAGTGTTTGTATAAATTCCAAACACGGATGTTCAACTACCAAGTTTTTGCCCGTCGACGGTGGTCGACCTCCCACGCTCTTCCACCGCTCTCTTTCTTGACTCTCAATAATCTTCACAACGCACGGCCGCCAACTTATAGCGAACCACGGGCCAAATGCTGGGATCCCTCTGCACATTCTTCAGCAAAGAGCTTTTCAACCAATCGTGGCCACCTAGATCTAAGTTCAGCACCGACGAAATCCCTGATCTTTCGGGTAAGGTCGTCATCATCACGGGTGGGTACTCTGGCATAGGAAAGGAGACGGCACTTACGCTTCTACGCAAGAACGCAAAGGTATACATTGCAGCACGTAATCGCTTGAAGGCGGAGGCGGCAATCGCGGAGCTGAAGGAAGAGATGGGGAGAGACGCGCTGTTCCTTGAGCTAGATCTTGCGAGCTTGAAATCAGTAAGGAGGGCGGCGGAAGAGTACCAAAGGTAGGTTCTGGCGTTCAATTGTGTTTTTTTCCGTTCCTCTCACTTGCATCAATTAGCAAGGAGTCACAACTCCACATCATGTTCAACAATGGGTGAGTTGTTATCTTACCACATACAAATGTACACACCTGTTAACTTTGCTTTAGTGGCGTCATGATACCACCGATCGACCAATTGATTCCGGACGGGTACGACCTCCAGTTCGGAACAAACGTTCTCGGTTAGTCGCCACCACGTAATATAATAGACGAGCGCATCCACAGTGTTAATGCGTGAGTGTCCTCTTAGGTCACCACTACTTGACCCAGCTCCTTCTGCCTACGCTCCTCGAGACTGCCAAGTCAGTGCCGGAAAAGCACGTACGTGTGCTTACGGTCTCCTCATCTGCGCATCTGTTCCACGGTCCGGGCTTCAAGTGGGACACGCTCAAAGGTGTCAGCCCTGCGCGTACCAAGTACGGTACTAAGATGCTCTACGCGCAAAGCAAATATGTAAGCCGATCGAAAGCTCCTACTTTTACCATCGTTTGACCAGGAGAGTCGTGTCGTAGGGTAACATCGTCGTAGCACGCGAGCTAGCTCAACGGTACGGCGACCAGGGCATCGTTTCAATCTCGACTAATCCGGGAAATCTCAGAACAGAGATCAAGCGGCACGCGTCGACCTTCCAGGATTATGTTTTGGTGAGCGGCAATTCCCTGCGCCCCGCATCACATATCCCACCTTAACGAGCATCTTTTTTTCGCGGCGCGCGCAGAGAATAATAATGTTTCCCGTACCGCTTGGTGCGCTAACGCAGTTATGGGGAGGGACGATGCCCGAGACGGCGGCGTACAACGGCAAGTATCTCATCCCCTGGGCACGGCTCGGCGAGCCCCGCAAGGATACCCAGGACCCCGAGACGGGCGTGAAGCTGTGGGAATGGCTCGAGGAGCAGACCAAGGACGTGTAAGCTCCCAGACAGGATAGAGACCGTTGTTTCGTTTCGTTTTTTCCGCCTCTCTTTGTCTTTTCGTGACTTGGCGATATTCGTATGCATTTACTTACGTTCTAACTTCCGGACTGACCTCGGCTTCTGGAGTCTATTGCTGTAGCGCGCGTGCGTGCAAGAATTTGAGATTGTATCGCTGTGTACTATATGGCGATAGAGTTTCAATGTGAGCTCGAGTGTGCCTTTTGAGTCCTTCATCGTCCTCACGAGAGTTCGATAACTTGCCTGCGTTAGATCTCAAAGCTCAGCAGCAACGCAAGCGGCCGCCTCAAAAGCCTGTACCTTCCGGAGCCAGTGAGATGGCATTGCTGTGAGGACAAAAAAATTGCATTTGCCTGCTTCGCTGGCGGTGGGGACGCCCTGGGTGCGGCTAGTTCTGTGCCTTTCCCGTTTCCTTCTTGAGTCCAAGCAATGTTTGAAGCGTAAGTCTTGCTACAGCTTCACGGCGACAACGAAGTGAATATGGATTCGGCGTCATTGAAATAGGCTGTCTACAGTCCGGAATCGTCCTTCAAAGGTGACCGCCGCTGATTGCCGAACTCGCACGTGCCTAAAAATAGAAAGATAAAGATCACGTGATGAATTAAAAATATTATTCAGAATCAAGTTCAACTCCTCTGAGTCTCCGCCATCTCTCATCTCTAGAGTCTGATGTCCAACCGCGAACTGTTTGTATACTATGCGGTGTTATGAAAGTGCATAAAATACGAGAGAAATTCAGGCAACATTCGTGCGATTGCATCCGTCCTAAATTCTGGTGTATACCGAGCGGGTGAAGCGACGGGCAAACGGTCCAGGAATCAAATGGGATACACTCAAGGGCTCCAGCCACGCGCGCATGAAGTACGGTACAGTAGGGCTTTACGGACAAAGCAAATATGTGAGTCAGGTCGAGGACCTTTTGATATTATTATTCTCTAACTAAAAGCTCCATTATGCAGGGAAATGTCGTTGTCGCGCATGAGCTTGCGCGGCGGTACGGTGATCAGGGCATCATATCTGTCTCACTCAACCCGGGTGGAGTCAAGACAGATATTAAGCGACGCGCATCAACATTCCAAGATTTTATATTGGTGAGATTGGTGAGCAGCAGCATCCTACATGGTCGTTTTGAAACGCCCATATCCCAACCTGACGCAAATCTCGTCCACGCCCATGTAGAGCATAATAATGTTCTCTACACTGGCGCTGGGCGCGCCGACGCAACTGTGGGCAGGGACAATGTCCGAGACGGCAGCGTATAACGGCAAGTATCTCGTTCCCTGGACACGGATCGGCAAACCGCGTAAGGACACGCAGGATCCCGAAATAGGCATCCAGCTGTGGGATTGGCTTGAGGAGCAAGTTAAGAATATATAAGCCCTAGGTGCGAGCGTGTGTGTGTGCGTGCGCGGATATGTGTATTTTTTCATTTCCATCTGTCTTTTCGCCTTTCTCTTGAATGTGTCTCTGTATTATTCTTGATTGCCCTCGTCGCCGACCTAGGCATGTTATTAATTCTCGCGCATGCGGAGCACGATTTAAGACTTGCATACGTCGTACGTGCAGCCATCGGTTCGGTGTTCGCGAGGGTTTTCCGCGAGTCCCTTGCTTCCATATCGCGGGATACCTCCAGGTACGCGTATATTTACATGGCTGTACGCGTGCAATTCATTTCCCCCTAATCCCCTCCCTGCAAGTTCGAGATTCGGATTCGAAATTCATCAGAAAGTGACCACACCGGGTCATAAATGGTCTTCGGGTCCCAGGTCTAATGTCAGTGTCTAGAATAGACCCGAGTCCCCCGACCATCGGAGATGCATCCGCTCGAGGGGGGGTTAGTTGGATACAGGAAATACCGACGCTGCCGCCCCCACCTAGCTTGGTGTTCCTAGTTGCGGCTCGGTTTGCGAGAGGCTCAGTGCAGGCTTCCTAGTGTGCTTGCATGTAGTGAAAACACACATGTCTAGAACCATTAATGGTAGCGTCATTGCTACTTCAAGCCGAATCTTATGGGGCAGCAGCCTGGGTGCTTACATGTTGCAGCGGAGATTGAAGCACATCCATTCTTAAACAAAATGTGGCGTTATAGTTTCCAGCTGTTTACCAAAGACGAGAACAACGGAAACTTAACAGCGTAAGCCTTACATACCTCCCATTCTCCTCTCTGCCTCTGCATCCTTCGCTAACATCTGGTTCGCAAGGCAACGATGCGCATCCCTCGTACGCAAGGATGCGGGGATTTCGCAGGGCATGATGCATCCTCTTTTCGGCAAGACAAATCCCGCAGTCGGCGCAAGGTCAGACTCAGGTCCAAGGAACAATTTTTCACCTCCCGAGTCTCTGGCCCCCAAGACTGCAGGAGATTGATGCCCCTCTGTTTCAAGCACTAGGGCGCAGTGTCTTGACGGAGAACTTGTCATAAATAATGAGAGCTTCTCCTCAGCTTTGTCAAGGTCCCCCTGAGGCTGTGATCATTCAGATTTATTGTGCCCATGATAACTAGAAAAGGAATAAAGCTGAGAAGGCGCATGCGATCATGACGTAATCGGAGATCGCCGCACCAAGCATACGCATCGAACCGCGACCGCCGGCAGCTGGCACGGACTTGGGTCCGTGAAGTACATACAGTAAGACTTCCATGGCTATAACACGCACCTAGGAACGGACGAGCCGAAGCGTTGCGCAATGCTCCTGCCGCAGTCATGCTTCCATCCAAAAAACCTCACTGCATCTCAGTATATAACGAGCATCCGTTCAAAGACTCAAAATTATCCACCACTCGTTGAGTGGAATTCGACCACAACACAGAACGCAATGGGTCAAGCGCTAGGAATCCTCCTCATGTTCGTCGACCAGACCAAGCCCCCTAAGCCCAAGTTCGGCATCGATGACATCCCTGACCTTACGGGGAAAGTTGTCATCGTCACCGGTGGGTATGCCGGCGTTGGGAAGGAGACTGTCCTCGCACTTTTGCGCAAAAACGCGAAGGTGTACATTGCAGCACGCAGCCACACGAAGGCGGAAGTGGCAAATAAGGAACTGAAGAAGAAGAAGGGGCGGGAGGCGCTATTTCTTGAGCTTGACCTAGCGAGTCTGAAGTCGGTGAAGAGGGCGGCTGCGGAGTTTCAGAGGTCAGTCCAGACTTTCTTATTGTGCTTTCTGTTGCTCAAATTTAATACAAATAGCAAAGAGTCACAACTACGTATCCTGTTGAACAACGGGTGAGATTTCGCGCTATACAAGACGTATGTATATAGTACTGACTCGTCTCTAGAGGCATTATGATTCCTCCAATTGAACAACTGACACAGGAAGGATACGACCTCCAATTCGGGACGAACTGCCTTGGTCTGTCCCAGCGCACTCTCCGAGTACTTACTCATCACACTCACACGCACTCTAGGCCATTTCTACTTCACGCAACTCCTCTTGCCCACCCTCATAGAGACTGCTAAGTCAACGCCGGAGAAACAAGCGCGCGTAATCACAACGTCCTCGTCTGGGCATCTCATGCATGGCCCAGACTTCAAGTGGGACACGCTTAAAGGTGACAGCCCCGCTCGCACTAAATATGGTAAGCAGATGCTCTACGCGCAGAGCAAATATGTGAGCCAATTTATTGATCCACTCTACGGTGTTGTACATCTGAGTGGGGGTTTCACACCTCGCGATGCAGGGAAATGTCGTCGTCGCGCGTGAGCTTGCACGGCGGTACGGCGACCAGGGCATTATCTCCATCTCGGTCAACCCGGGAAACCTCAAGACAGAACTTCAGCGGCACACGTCAAGTCTCCAGCTCCGCATCCTTGTGAGCGATATCTCATCCACACAGTACGCCCCATGTCACGACTACTGACTTAATTGCGCCATGCACAGAGTTTAATGCTATACCCAGCGCCAATGGGCGCGCTGACACAGCTATGGGCAGGTACGATGCCCGAGACGGCTGCGTACAACGGAAAGTACCTCATTCCCTGGGCGCGCCTGGGTAAGCCGCGTAAGGACTCGCAGGATTCGGAGACGGGCGAGCTGCTATGGAAGTGGCTGGAAGAGCAAGTCAAAGACGTGTGAGCTGAAACCCTTCATGGAGGGGGGTGGTGTAGTACGTAGGGACGGACTAGGAGGGATCTTTTTATATTCCTTGTTTCTTCTTTTCTATCCGAAGGCTCTATCATTTAGCCCTGCATTACTTGTATCGTTTCGCATACGCTAATGCCCACCTATTTAATATATTTTTTAATGTTCCTTCTTGTATACTTGCATGGAACAAACTAAATAAGCATTTTTACCTTTCTTCTGCCAGAAATACCCCTTTTGCCAAGATGGACAGTAAAAGTACGATAAACAGACCCCTCGGCTAGAGCATAATCCAATCTTTGCAGTAAAGGTCCGGATGCGTTTCCTTTTACTTTTTTGTTATTTATTACCGCGGGAAACTGCTGTTGGAAATCGTAGTGTATCTTCTTAAAGCTTACTATGCATTACACGTACGCGTAATGTGCGTGACGTTCGAAGTTCTGGGATCAGATCAATCATGATTCATGACCTCCGTCTGTGGCTTGACGCGGTCAGACTAAGCACAAGCCGCGCCACCGGGGCACTGTTTCCGCGTGTCAGCATTATGGAAGTGCGGAAGGCTGATGGTGAACACCCAAATTCCGTCCATGCCCGCGTAGAACATAATGATGTTCTCTACACTGCCGCTGGGCGCGCTGACGCAACTGTGGGCAGGGACAATGCCCGAGACGGCAGCGTACAAATGGCAAGTATCTCGTTCCCTGGGCATGGATCGGCAAACCGCGTAAAGATACGCAGGATCCCGAAATAGGTGTCCAGCTGTGGGATTGGCTTGAGGAGAAGTACATACATGCACTGCATGAGCCCGAGGGACGAGTGAGTGTGTATGCGCGTGCGAACATGTGTATTTCTTTTTCATTTCGATTTATCTATTCGCCTTTCCTTGAATTTGTCTCTTTACTATATTTCTAATTGTCCTCGCCGCTAACTTTGGGCATGTTATTAATTCTCTTACATACATGCGAAGCACAATTTAAGACTGCATCGTGGGTGCAGCCAGCAATACCATTGATTTTCGCGCGGGTTTTGTGCGGCTGGTCTGATTACGCCGGCGGGTTCAAGGCACAGTGGGTTCCCCTGGCAATCAGAGGGACGAAATTTGACTGGAGATGCTCACTTGCTTCCGTGTCGCGGATACCTCCAGGTACGTGTGCATTTACATGACTGTATGCATGCAATTCACTCGTCCCTAAGCCCATTCCTTTTGAGCTCGAGATTCGGGTTCGAAATTCATCAAAAAGTGACTACGGCGAGTTTGGCAAAACGAAGAGCAAGCGTGAGTGGCGAATGTTCCTGTTTGCGGCTCGGTTTGCGGGAGGCCCAATGCCGGCTTCCTGGTGTGGGCTTGCATGAAATGAAACCAGACATGTCTAGAGCTACCTACGGTGGTGTCGTCTCTCCTTTATGCCGAATCATATAGGGCAGCAGCCTGTCTACATACTGCAGCGGAGATTGAAGCACATCCGAGTCCGATGTTAAACAAAATGTGAAGGTATGGTTTCCTGTCGTTTACCTGAGGTGAGAAAAACGAAAACTTAGCAGCGTACGCCTTACATACCTTCTATTATCCTCTGCTTCCTCTACCTCCTTCGAAATATCTGGTTCACAAGGTCAAGCCCAATGAACAATGTCTCTCCACCCTGAGTCTCCGCCGGCTCCAGTAGTAAGTCTGCAGGAGATCGATGCTCCACTGACTCAAGTACCAGAGCGCAGTGCCATGTCAGAGAACTTATCTTAGCGATGATAGCTTCTCCTTAGATTTTTCAAGGTGTTTTGCATGTACAGCTTGCTCCGAGGCCGTGGATGTTCAGATTTATGGTCACGCCACGGAAGCATTTACATAAAGCGGGTACACAATAACTAGAAAAGGAAATATCGTTGGAATGCACGCGATGCTGACGTAATCAGAGATCGCCGCACCAAGCCTACGCGTCGTGCCGCGACCGGCAGCCGGGGAAGTTTCAATGGAGCATGGTAAGAATTTCCACGCCCATAGCGAGCGGCCGAGCCGAAGCATTGCGCAATGCTCCTGCCGCAATCATGTTTTCATTCAATGAAACCCCTCTGCATCCCAGTATATAACGAGCATTCGCTCAAAGGTTCACTATCATCCCACCAGTAGTATTCGGCCAACACACTGGCAGAACGCAATGGGTCAAGCGCTAGGAATCCTCGGCACGTTCATCGACCAGAGCTATCCCCCAAAGCCTAAGTTCGGCATAGACGATATCCCTGATCTTACGGGGAGAGTTATCATCGTCACCGGTGGATACGCCGGCGTCGGGAAGGAGACGGTCCTCGCACTTCTGCGCAAAAATGCGAAGGTGTACATTGCGGCACGCAGCCATGCGAAGGCGGAGGCGGCAAATAAAGAATTGAAGGAGCAGACGGGGCGAGAGGCGCTATTTCTTGAGCTTGACCTTGCGAGTCTGAAGTCGGTGAAGAGGGCGGCTGAGGAGTTTCAGAGGTCAATCCGAACTTTCCCGTTGTGTTTTCTGTCGCTCATAATTATCACAAACAGCAAAGAGTCGCAGCTGCATGTACTATTTAACAACGGGTGAGATATCGCGTAATGCAAGACGTATATAATGCTGACGCTTCTCTAGAGGTGTTATGATCCCTCCAATCGAACAACTAACACAGGACGGACACGATCTCCAATTCGGGACGAACTGCCTTGGTCTGTCTCCACACATTCTCTGAATACTTACTCGTCACACTCACACACACTCTAGGCCATTTCTACTTCACGCAACTCCTCTTGCCCACCCTCATAGAGACTGCTAAGTCAACGCTAGAGAAACAAGCGCGTGTAATCACAACGTCCTCGTTTGGGCATTACATGCATGGCCCGGGTTTCAAGTGGGACACACTTAAAGGTGACAGCCCTGCTCGCACTAAATACGGTACGATGGGTCTCTACGCACAGAGCAAATATGTGAGCCAACTTGTTGATCTACTCTGTGGTACTGTACACCTGACCGGGGGTTTCACAATTGTGATGCAGGGAAATGTTGTCGTCGCACGTGAACTTGCACAGCGGTATGCTGACCAGGGCATTATCTCCATCTCAGTCAACCCAGGAAACCTCAAGACAGAGCTTCAGCGGCACACGTCAGGTCTCCAGCTCCGTCTCGTTGTGAGCGATATCTTATCCACACAATGCGCCCCATGTCGCGGATAATGACTTACTTACGCCATGCACAGAATCTATTGCTATACCCGGCGCCAATGGGCGCGCTGACACAGCTGTGGGCAGGTACGATGCCCGAGACGGCAGCGTACAACGGA
>JAKOPK010000551.1:0-15568 GCA_024195185.1 Coniferiporia weirii
TGGACAAGGAGGTAGACTCCCAAACTTCGTTGTTTAGCCTTCGGACGGATTTGTTACGCTGACACTAACGATGGTTGTAGGTTAAATATTTCTGGGTAAGAGCTTCGTCTCCCAGAGCTTGGTTTATCCTTGACATGTCGCTGCAGAAGACTCCTTTCACGCATATAAGTTTTCTGTACTTTTTGGTATCATATTATACCTCTCCGCCTGCTTCAGCAGCTCACTTGTTTGGTCAATATCCTGTAGAACCGCTATCTAGGACTACTGGAGGCGCTCGTGGATGTCCGGTGTACGTATCGTGAACTAACGCTAATAACTGCGGCAATAAGATTGAACAACTGTTGTTTATGCTGCAGCATTTACTTTCGGTGTAACAGAAGCCTTGTATGTCCCATCTGATGATAACGAGCTCAATAACGCTGACCTTGTTCGGCAGGTGTGCGTATTGTAATACGTTTATGTGGCACCAATCCTACTAACCCCCTCCACAGGTGGTTTCTTGGGTTGGTTCTACGGGATTTCTGGTGCGTCCTTCTCGCCCTTCAGTCGAGCCATTCTGATAGTCACTCTGTACATTTTCCAGGTTGGATCGGTATTCTTGTAATTGACGGTATTGTCCCTATCCTGACTGAGCTTACCTGGATCCGTGCTAAGGCATCATTGTCTCAGCCATTCTTCTCATAAGGGTCATTGCGTTATACGAACGAAGTGAGGGCGTTCCTATATTCTCTTCAGGCGGGCAACCTAACAGTATCTGACCAGGTACAAAATTGACCGTGTGCCTTTCTTTTCTATTCGTGGCTGAGGCATCTGTTATGCTGTGGTGCTCCGCTCGCATCCAGCTCAGCGCAGGAAGTGCGTACGATATTGAATTAGTGTGGACGTAAACTAATCATTCGGATCACTTCAGTGACTGTTGTCAAAATCGGAGACACCACTGAATGTAGGATAGGCACCGACGTCCCGCAGCTAATGTCGGTCCTGTACTGGTACGGGATTCTTCCACATTCCTTGTCCACTGTTCAACTAGCTTCATGTACACGTACACACTCATACGTAGGATTCCGCCGACGGTTTTCGAGCTCGCCCTGCTGGTGCTCTCCGTACGCAAGGGTGCAGAGTTCTGGCGGGAAAGGGCAGGGCTCAAAGGCTTTAGTAGGCTGATGCACGTGCTCCTCCGGGACCAGGTCGTCTACTTCATCCTGTTTGTGCAGTACCTCTTCGTCTTACCCCATCCCACACTTGCGCTTACGCTTTCCTCCCTTTCAGCGTCCTAGCGTGCGGCGTGGCGAGCGTGATCCTGACCTACGTCAAAGTAGGCGTCGTAGGCGTAGGGACGTCGTTCAAGTTCACGAACGCGACTGCACTGTGCATACTCGGCAGCCGCATCCTCATCAATCTCAAGGAGGCTGCTGTGCAGAACGTGTACGCGAGCGTCGATCAGAGCGGGAGTGGGACAGTTCTGAGCGATGTGCGTTTTACGTGAGGCGCGCGGGGTGCGGGCGGTGATTTCGGACTAAGTTGGGGCATTGAACTTTGAACTTTGGAAGGGGTTTTTGGCGGGCGGGAGGATGTGCGAGCGACAGGTGGGACTTACTGTAGATCAGGGGTCCTTCTGGCCTTTATGTTCTCCTCATATTTTGAAAAACTTAGTAGGCTTGGGCATGGAGATAAACCCCGCTCGGAAGGCAATCCCGTTTTTTTTGATACGATACTGTACCCTCCGAGTTGCCAAGCATCGTCCGCTCGAAGCCTTGTTAAACCTATCATCGAAAAAATTATTACGAGGGGACCAAAGACGCCTCCTGCAGTCTACACCGCGGCACGATCGACGGTGTTGTCCTGTACCCCGATGTTCGAGAGGATACGGTACGGTACGATAATCATACGACACTGCGCCGCCAGCGCCGACGAGTCGAGTCGATTCGATTCGAGTCTCCCGTTTCGCCACTAGAGAAGCTCGCCTGAAATTAGAATATGAAATAATAGGCCTTGGTACTAAGGCTGAGATCCTAAAGGCTGCAGCGCTCCCGGGCGTGACCCGACGGGATATGTACTGTATGTACTGTACATCATGATGAAACGCAGAAATGTTTTCGGGATTTCACCACGAAGTACCACCGAGCTGAACCTTTTCGTATACTCTACCATAATCAAGAGCAGCACCGGTGTCAGTACCCACCTATAGAGTACTACGTGCAATTGGCATTGGATCATATTACTTAGCTTCCCAGTTCGAGTCGACCACGTACATGTTGTACCATGGACTCGGATGAAGATGCGGTCCTTCTAGTTCCCTTTGTCGTTTCTTGATACTAGTACTAGTACTGTTAAAATAAAATAAAAGAAGGTCCAAACAAACGTGATACATATGTATGTACATATTGGAGACTCGTATTAATTGACTCCGAGTCATACTGTAAGATAGCTCTGTCGCTGTAGGCGGGCGTAGTATTAATACATATTAATTAATATTCTTGCGATTCTGTGTTTCCGTGGTCTAGATCGGTTTCTCTAGTTCTCGTTTTATTACTCAGCGCCTCAGCGCGGCTCGGGCGTCTGAGAGGTACTGAGCAGTGAGCACAAGCTACAGCCTACGCGTTGGTTCTGCACGTCCAATATTACTAGTACCAGGGGGGAGAGTCGACTCGACTCAAGGATAAGTTTGCTTTGCTTCACCCTCCACCCTTGTGTTCCGAGTTGAATTAACCCTGTATTTCTTTATCACCTCACTCAGCGAACCGTCTGTGCACAAGCTACGCGTTGGTTCTGTACGTCCAATATTAGTACCAGTGGGGAGAATCGATTCAAATCGAGGAGAAATTTTGCTCTGCTTCACCCTCCACCCCTTGTGTTCCGAGTCGAACCCTGTATTTCTTTATCCAGGTACCACAGGGAAAGCGATCGATCCTATGTCTATTTAATAGAGGGAACGGATCTTTAACGGATCCCCATGGATCCGCTCCATTTATTTAAGTTGTTATATATACAATTTTTGTAATGCTACTGGAGAACGGTAAGAAAAAATGCTAATGGTTGGACCAATCCAGCGCGCACAAAGGATCGGATCCCAAAAAGATCCGTTCCAATGACTACAAAAGCGCGCATACAGTTTTTGTAATTCCATTAGGAAGAATGGTAATAAAAAATATTAATGATTGGAACCGATCCAGTATGCGCGCATGGGATCGGTTCCCAAAAGATCCGTTCTAATGACCACAAAAGAGCATAAACAAATTTTGTAGTGCAATTAGAAAGCAAGGTAAGAAAAAATACTAATGATCGGTGGAACCGATCCAACATGTACCGAGGGATCGGTTCCCCAAAGATCCGCTTCAATGACTACAAAAATGCATAACAAAAATGCCGTAATACTATTAGAAAATGTGGTAAGGAAAATATTAATGAAAGCCCCACATTACAAACTGCACAGAAACAACTAAGGACGTTGGGGAGGTGAATCCCAAACAGCGAAGTGGCATACGGTTGTTTTTGAGAGCATGGCGTAGTACTTAAGACCAGATTTGCAGAGCAGAGGTCAGTTTCCGGAGATAAGGACAGGCTTAGTTATACCACAGACGCATCAGTGAGGGGACCTTCTCAGCCTCACGCTCCAGTACCCGAAAACGAGTGAAGACAAAATCCACCCTTGCCGGAATGCAGCTGCTTGAGCGTAGATTTATAACCGATTGAATATTTGCCTGACTTGACGAAAAGTGTCAATCGAGAGGCAATGGACTCGTTGGACTGCGCAGCCTTTGGTTTCTTGGAAGGGGCCGCTACTGCTATTGAGAGGGTGTGCCAGCAGTCTTGATTTGCACAGGTGTCATCGGCTTAAATCTCAGCGAGACCGGCTGAGGGGTGACAAAGCGTGCGCGATTGGTGGTCGTCGTCAAAGAGGATGTTCTCAGGCTTGAGGTTAAGTCGACGGTATGGGTGTTGCAGAGTAAGCGCATGGTGCCACCCACGGTCGCGCTAAGCGACAGGTCGGCGTTACCCGGTGTGGTTGTCCGTGGGTTTTGCTGACCCGCTGGTTACTAGCAACCACGCGCAAGTGACACGCAACACACAAGGTGCGGATGCATAAACAATCTCGTACTGCACCTCTGACAACAAATGACAGGTACACTAGTATAAAGCTAATGGAAGAGGGCGTCACTGTCATGCGAATGGGTGGGAACAGGAAGAAATTGCCATCGTCACCGCCGCTCGAGCGGGTGGTGCAGGACCTGTTGCGTAGCCCCCTAAAGCCCGTCTTCTGTGGGGGCCTTGACACCTCGTGTGGTCGGTTGGGAGCATCGGGCTTGGATGCATGGGGGAGCTGAGCTGGGGCCAAGCGGGCATGTCATCCAATTTTTCGAGAGGCACAATAAGGGGATGGACTTATGGTGTGTGTCACTCGCATTGGGAGTAGGTCCAGATCTGCTTTGACTGCGAGGCAGTATAGATAAGGGCCAAACTTCACCGATCCCATGCGTACGCATTGGATCGGTTCCACTGATCATTAGTATTTTTTCTTACCTTGCTTTCTAATTGCATTACAAAATTTGGTTATACAGTTTTGTAGCATTTGAACGGATCTTTGGGAACCGATCCAATGCGCGCGGCTGGATCGGTTCCTATCATTAATACATTCATTACCATACTTCCTAATGGCATTACAAAAATTGTATGTGCGCTTTTGTAGTCACTAGAACGGATCTTTTGGGAACCGATCCTTTATGTGTGTGCTGGGTCGGTCCAGCCATTAACATCTTTTCTTACTGTTCTTTCCAATAGCATTACAAAAATTGTATATATAACAACTTAAATAAATGGAGCGGATCCATGGGGATCCGTTAAAGATCCGTTCCCTCTATTAAATAGACATAGGATCGATCCTATGTCCTGTGGTGATCGCTTTATCACCTTACTCAGCGAACCGTCTGTGCACAAGCTACGCGTTGGTTCTGTACGTCCAATATTAGCTCCAGTGGGGAGAGTCGACTCGACTCGAGGATAACTCTGCTTCGCTCCACCCTCCACCCTCCACCCTTGTGTTCCGTGTATAACCCAGTATTTCACCATTACGCAGCGAACATTTATGAGCATAAACTACGCGTTGGTTCTGTCTCCAATATTAGTACCAGTGGGGAGGGTCGACTCGAATCGAGGATAAGTCTTGCTTCGCTTCACCCTCCACCCTTGTGTTCCGTGTATAACCCAGTATTTCACCATTACGCAGCGAACGTTTATGAGCACAAGATACGCGTTGGTTCTGTCTCCAATATTAGGATCTGTGGGGAGAGTCGATTCAAATCGAGGATAGCCCTTGTGTTCCGTGTTCAACCCAGTATTGCACCATTCCGCGGCGAACGTTTATGAACACAAGCTACGCGTTGGTTCTGTCTCTAATATTAGTATCAGTGGGGAGAGACGACTCGAATCGAGGATAGCTTTACTAAGTCTCGAGGCAGGCTGCAGCCTAAGGCGAGGCGAAGCGCGACAAAGGTGGGCCCGCCCGAGACAGAAGACACTTCGGCGCCGGACGCACATAATAAGGGTGCGCACCCGCCCCCGCTTCCGAGCTTCTAATGTTTATTTTTGGAGTGGGGAGCTTGTGGCGCACGGTACTTCTGGCATAGTGAGCGCTGAATGGAAGGCACGTGCATATGCGCGCGTCGTGTAGCGTGACAGGGGCCGGGTCTTCTTCGAGTTAAAACGGGCCCGGCATTAGGTTGTTGCTGCCGTCGCGAGCTAGAGCGTATGTATGTAGGAATTAGACGGACGAACGGAGGATGGCGTACGCGTGTGCCTGGCTGTGGATGACCAGTAGCGGAGGAGGGAGAGCAAGGCACCCGAAGCGCAACGATAAGATTACTGATTCCGATCCTGTTATCTGATACGAAAGGAGCGTCGACGGAGGCTTTTAAGTTTCGCGGTTGCATCAGCTGCGCCCTCAAAGAGTTCAGAAGCCTTGCCCGTCCATACCATACCATGCCCCACGACGTCCTTCTCCATCAAGCACAGACAGCCGTGTGGGAGCACATCCATCGTTTCCGGGAGGGGCTACACGATGCTCGTGCGCTGGCCTGACTAGCTGTACCCGTCGGCGAAATCGGGCGGGCCCACTCCGGTGCGCCACACCTATTATTAGCGTTCGGACGTGCCAAGCACCTTCGTTTTAATCTGATCTGATTAGTATTAGCGGCGCGGATCTTATCTGATCCATTTGAGAAAAAAAAGTTTTTTTTGTATGGCGCAAGTGCTACCGGAGCCGGGGGTACGTCTGGGGTCCTTGCCACCCTCCTTCTCTCCCCTACGCTGAGGCCTCGTCTGACTGCTCGCCAACGCAGACGCGATAAGTACCCGGCTTCCCTCCCTCGCGCAACTCTTGCATTCGCCCGTCCTTCCCCCCTCCTCCCCCACCAGCCGGGCACCAACCAACAAAAAAAAACACGATGGGACGCTCCCTCTTCTCCGTCCCCATCTTCTTCATCGTCTTCCGCGAGACCCTCGAGGCCGTCATCATCGTCTCCGTCCTCCTCGGTCTCGTCGAGCAGATCGCTCGCCCCGCCGTCGCAGACCAAGAGGCGCGCGGTCGTATCTTCGTGTCTGACTGGAAACATCCTAACCACCCCGAGCACCATGCCTATTTGCGCGACAAGGCCGAGAAGGACGATGCTGCTGTTGCTGCTGGGGGCGTGCCCGAGCTTGAGCGCGAGGCTAGCGCTGAAGGCAGCGGCAGTGCGAGCGCGGAGGAGGCAGGTGAAGCGAGCGAGGCGGCGGCGAAGAAGCTTATTCGCAAGCTACGCATACAGGCGAGTCCTTCCGCCCTCACCTCGCCCATTCATACCTAACCACAGCGCACAGATCTTCGCAGGCGCGTTCCTCGGGCTCTTCATCGCCCTCGCCGTCGGCGCAGCCTTCATCGCCGTCTGGTTCACCCAAGCCGCCAACCTGTGGTCCAAAACCGAAGAACTCTGGGAAGGCATCTTCTCCCTCGTCGCCGCGCTCATCATCATGCCCATGGGCCTCACCATGCTCAAACTCGACCGCGCCCGCGCTAAATGGCGCGTCAAGCTCCTCCGCGCTTTCGATCGCGCAAAGGGGGATAAGGGTGGGAGGACGGGCCGTTGGGTTCTCTTTGGACTGCCGTTGATTACGGTGTTGAGGGAGGGAATGGAGGCGGTTGTGTTTGTGGGTGGTGTGGCGCTTGGACAGTCGGCGACTGCTATTCCGATAGCGGCGATCGTGGGTCTCGTGTGTGGACTCATAGTCGGGTTCATCATCTATGCGTTCGCGAGTCGGAGCAGTACGTGCCCCCTTTCCCTTTTCCCTCCTTCTTTCGCAGTACACTAACGCCACCGTTGACAGCACTCTCGACCTTCCTAATCGTAATGACCAACTTCATCCTCCTAATCGGGGCCGGGCTCTTCTCCAAAGCCGTCGGCGACTTCCAGCTCAACTTCTTCAACGACCTTCTCGGCGTCGACATCGACGACGCAGGCGGGGACGGACCGGGGTCGTTTAACGTCCAAGGCGTGGTGTGGCATTTGGACTGCTGTAACCCGGAGAATAACTTCGATAATGACGGATGGGATATCTTTAATGCGCTTTTTGGGTGGACGAATACTGCTACTGGTGTGTTTTGGTTTTTGGATTTGACGCTGACGCTGACGGAACGGATTATAGTGGGAACGGTACTAGCGTACGTGTTCTACTGGCTACTCGCGATGGCGCTGCTTGTGTATATGAAGTTCTCCGAGGGCCGCACGAAGGTGTTTGGGTACGAGAGCGCTGCGGGGCGGAGGAGGCACGGGAAGATCGCTGCTGCTGAGGCCGCTGCTGCGGAGGAGAGGGAGGAGAAGGTTAGAGAGGGAAGCGCGGGCGTTGACGAGCTTCCGCGCTGAAGACGGACGGGCAGCGGCGATGGTGATGACGGACGAAAGAAAGAAAGAAACGAATGGGGAATGAATAAGGGAGCGTAGCGTAGCGTTTTTTCGTGTGGATTTGAACACGCGGCGCGTAGGTGTTATTTAGCTAGGCAGTTAGTTAGTGGTGACTCCTCTTGGATATGGATATGGATACGTTGTCTTTTTCGTGATTTCTTTCTTTCTATCTATTTCGTTGTTTTCCTTCTTTGGTTCCTCCGCTCTTTAGTCGGTGCTTAGTGCTTACTGAGGTGCGTCGATAAATGAACACCGACGGCGGGGTGTCGCGCTCAAAGTTCAAACACACTGGGCCGCCAGAGGGTGTAGTATCTACTACTAAGGCGGAATTTGGTGCCTGCTGTTCCTGTTCATTCGTACGTACGGTTGTATTGCCTACGAGTCGGAGTCGGGCTGAAGATATTGAATGTCGGACATTAATTAATTGGGCTTTGGAGTCACGAGTGAACTATGGACTATGAACTATCACTACTTCACGGTTGTGATCATGAAAAGATCCAGACTCTCGCTTGTACAGATGCAGTACATGCACGGCGGGGCGGGGGCAGCTTGGGCCGTTTTGGTGGTTCACCCGGCACCGTGACGCGTGAAGGGATGGGGAGGGGGAGGGGGGTAGAGGGTGTATATGTACATACATGCGTGTGCGTGTATACAGTATGGAAGTGGTATTGGGGATCATGGGGTGTTAGAAAAAGGGGGGCAGGGGTTGGGTTGACGGACTCGAGGAACCACTAGAGC
Organism: Coniferiporia weirii; assembly: GCA_024195185.1. Taxonomy (NCBI): domain Eukaryota; kingdom Fungi; phylum Basidiomycota; class Agaricomycetes; order Hymenochaetales; family Hymenochaetaceae; genus Coniferiporia; species Coniferiporia weirii. The sequence goes on from JAKOPK010000551.1 coordinate 8,670, forward strand.
TCGACTCGCCGACTCGCCGACTTGGAGGGCAGACCTAGGCAGTGGGCGGGGGGCAAATCGCAGTTCGTCGATCCGGAAGAGGTTAGGTTCAGGACCGTATGGTATGGTACGACCCCGTATGAGCGATTTTATTCATTTACGTACGACGTCGAATGACGTGCCCGCCCGCCTTAGTCCCGAATCCCAGAACCCCAGCTCTCGGCTGGCCTCGAGTAATAGTAAAAAAAGAGTGGTTCGTGGTCGTGTGCCTGGCGCGAGATAAAAGAGCCGGGGCGTGTGTGCACTGGTAAGTAAGTAGGAGCAGAAGGAAAGAGGGTTGGTGTACATATGACCTTCGAGACTCGAGGCTCGAGAGTCCATTAATGTGCGCGCGCGTTAGAAGCGTGTGTGTGTGTATTGTATTTTTGGCTTTGTATTAGGTTTTTAGAACCTTGATTCAACGCTCGGTCGGCGCTTGTCTGTGCAAAGAAAAAGAAGGGCAAGCTTAAAGCAACAAGCGACGGTGGCGCAGCCCGATCTCTCCGTGTATGATCCATCGTACGGTGCCAAACGCGCAAGTCCGAGTGCGACCGAGTTCAAGTCCGAGCGGAAACAGCGTCTATACGCGCTTTGAGATAAGAGGAAGGGTATCAGATATCGGAGACGTGTGGGGCGTATCAGATACACCCGCTTCTCTCGTTGCCGTCGGCGATCTTCGGGCCCACTTCCGGACCCTTTACAGACAAGGTGTGTCCGGGGGTCTACACGCATTTTTAAGAAGCTAAAGGGGAGGTATGCGCTGTATTCTGTATCTGATAACTGCACGCGCTCGCGAGTCTGTTGTATAACGCCCCCTCCCCTCTCCTCCTCCTCCCTGCGCCAACGCCAGCAATGCGCGTCGTCCTCCCCCGACTCGGCCTTGGCCTCGCCGCACTCGCCCTCGTCGCACGCGCGGGCACGCAAGAGGTCTGGTTTAACGTCACCTACGTCGAGGGCGTCAACCCCGATGGGCTTTTCCCCCGCCGCGTCGTCGGCGTCAACGGCACCTGGCCGTGAGTCGTCCCCCTCTCCCCCGGTCTACCTGACAGCTCACTCCTCCGCTAACTTTGCGCCCGCGCCCGCCAGCCCGCCTCCGATCGACGTGAGCACAAACGACACGCTCCTCGTACACGCCACAAACTCCCTCGACGACGTCCTCACGCTCCACCACCACGGCATGTACTTCAACGACTCTTCCTGGTACGACGGCGCCCTCGGCGTCACCCAGTGGTCAGTCCCTGTCCCTGTCCGCGCCTCCCCTTAACTAAATGCTCACGCACGCGCACGCGTGCGGGGCAGCGGTATACCTCCTGGCCAGAGCTTCACCTACGTCGTCGCAGTCAACGAGTTCGAACAATTGGGCACCTACTGGTGGCACGCTCACTCCAAGGTCCGTCCGTCTGCCTCCGTAGACTAAACAAATGAATCTGACCTTAGCTGTCTCGCTCCCCCCTCCCCAGGGCCAATACGTCGACGGCCTGCGCGCCCCGCTCGTGCTGCACCCGCCTACAGAGGTCCACGCGTACGACGAAGAGTTCACAGTCGTCCTCGGCGACTGGTACCACCAGGAACACAGCGTCCTCATCAACCAGTTCATCAACATCGCCAACCCCGGCGGCGCCGAGCCCGTCCCCGGTGCGTTCCTCCCCTCCCGCATATACTCGTCTTTTTTTAATTTTAAATCTAAAAATCTAAAAATCACTGACCACTGACGACTCCTCGCTTATACAGACGCCCCGCTGATGTACTTCGTGCAGAACGGCACGTACCTCCCTGGGTTCAACGAGAACGCGACACTGCCATTCGAGCCTGGCAAGACTTACCGCCTGCGCATCGTCAACACCGGCGCCTTCGCCATGTTCTACTTCTGGATCGAAGGGCACGATATGCGCATTATCGAGGTCGACGGCGTGCGTTTCCAGTTCTTCCTTTTCCTTTTTCTTTTTTCTTTCTCTCCAAATTTTTTATTTGACTGATTATATGCGTAGACGGACACGCAAGAGGCACCGGTCGATTTAATCTCGCTCGCCGTCGCACAGCGCTACTCCGTCCTCGTCACCGCGCGCAACGATACATCCGCCAACTGGGCCATTCACGGCAACATGGATACTACCATGTTCGACACCGTGCCCGATACGCTCAACCCCAGTGCGTCCCTCGCTCTGTCCTTCTTTTCCTTCTTGTTTCCGAGGTTCTGACCTGAACCCTCCCGGCGGAACAGACGCAACGGCGAGCATCTCCTACGCCTCCTCCGCACCGCTCACGCCCCCGACGACGATCGACGTATACGTAGACACGAACGAGACAATCTTCGTCCCTATCCCCGCAGTCCAACAGTACCCGCCCTCAACGTACACAGTCAGTTTGCTCGCTGCGTTCGACACGATGACGGACGGAACGAACCACGCGATGTTCAATGATGTCACATACAACACCCCCGTCGTGCCGACTGTGTTTAGCGCACTTACTCTTGATTCGGTGCGTGGTCCTGGCTGGTTTTTTTTTTTTTTTGGATCAGGAGCTAATTGGTGAGGACGAGAAATAGGTCGCAGGGAACGGTTCGTCAGACGTTGCGAGCGCGTATGGACCGTGGAACTTCGTCCTCGCAGCCAACGACACGGTCGATATCTTGCTCATGAACAGCGACGTCGGGAAACACCCCTTGTACGTCCCCCTTCCTCTCCCTTCTCTCTTTGTATATTTTATAACACCCACGCCTCGCCTCGTCATAAAAAATAAAGCCATCTTCACGGCCAGAAATTCCAAATCGTGAACCGCGCGCCGGACTACACGTCTTCAGACCCGACGCTGAACCCGCCGACGCCCGAGGGCCAGGCGAACCCTATCCGCCGCGATACCGTCATGGTCGAGGGTGGAGCGAGTGCTACGCTGCGTTTCGTAGCGTCCAACCCGGGCGCTTGGTTCTTCCATTGTGCGTTTGCGTTTGCGTTGCCCCCCCGTCTCTCTTTGTTCCCTCCTCATAGTCAGCTAAACGCTGAACGCTGAACGCTGACCTCGACTGCCCCCCACCCCCACACAGGCCACATCGACTGGCATCTCGAAGTAGGACTCGCCGTAACGCTCGTAGTCGCACCAGAAGCCATGGTCGCCGCCGCCGCCGCCAACCCTCTGCCGGAGTTCTTTTACGAGCAGTGCGCGGCGCAGAATGTGCCGACGACGGGGAACGCTGCGGGTCTGAATAGTACGACGGATTTGAAGGGCCTGACGCTGGGCCCGTTTATTCAGAATAATGGGTGGCATTCGAAGGGGATTGGGGCTATGGCTGGGTGAGTTTGTTGCCGCTTTTTTATCTTTTCCGCGTCCGGGTGTATTACACTATCACACTCCACTCGAATGGAAAAACGAAAGTGCTAACGACCAAAAAAAAAACGCTCAGGTGCGTGCTGACGGCGGTACTGGGCATGGCGACTGTGGCGTGGTACTCGCTCGGCGAGCGTCTATCGGACGAAGAGGTCGAGGAGGACACGCATCGGAGGCAGGATGCGAAGGCGCGTCGTGGGAGGTTTTATGGCGTGGCGCGCCTTGTGACGCGTGCGCGTGTGCGTGAGGATTAGGACTAGGATTGGGATTAGGACTGAGAGGCGAGAGGTGAGAGGCGAGAGGTGAGGAGGCGTGGGGGTGCGGTGGGAGTGGTTGCTAGTTCTTTATTTAGTTATCTTTTTCTTTGCTTTTTGTTTTGTCGACCGCATTGATCCCCATTTATTGAAAATGGGAGGACTAAAGGGGGAGGTATCAGGATCAGGGCGGGACCCGGAGGGGAAGCGCCGGAATTAGTTGGTTACTAGTTAGTGCACTGCACTGCAAAAAAAGGATATAGGGAATGTAAAACACGTACGTGCGCACGGCGGCCTGGAAATAGTACTCGAGTCTTGACGAGTTGACGAACGGATGAGCGGGTGGGTGGACGGAGCGACGTTAGACTGTACTGTACTGCCTGAACGACCTGACGACGATATAAATTATAAGCCGCGTTGGTCATTCCGAGGTCATTCCGAGATCCAGAATCCGAGTCCGAGTCCGAGTCGGCAAAAGCCGCAAGCCACAAGTTTTAAGAACTGGGTCTACACAACTTTCCTGACTATTTTACAGCCGTTTGGATATATAATGAGACTGGTTGAAATTAAAATGGGTATACATGGCTTTTTGGACTTAGTGGAAATGACGTTGCCGCGTCGTGACCGCCAGGCCGTTGGAGCTACTAATAGCCTCGTATTGCTGCTGTCGCCATCTAAAAGTTCATCCTACTAAGTTTGCATAATCTCAGATTTTATTCTCCAGGAGTATCTACACATAGCCTCAGTGCAAGTGCAAGTAAATGGGAAAGGATTCAGTGGATGTACGGAGTACTAGTGTGCGCAGCACACCCCGGGGTGGTCGGAGATGCGTCAAGCAAGTCACTGACAGCTTGGCAGTCACACTGGCAGCGCGCGACATTTCCGCTAAGTCCACAAAAATGGATATGCCCATTTTAATTTTGACCAGTCTCATTATATACGCAAACGGCTGTAAAAGGGAGAAAATACATAAGCTGATTAAGAGAAATTTATTAAAAATAATCAGAAATTCATCGTGACCGGTTACTTAAGTAGGCACAAGTACATAGTATCCCACCGCGTTGGAAGTCTATCGAAGTCCGAATCACCCGGCCGTCACCCGTACTCGTGCCCCTCACGCAAAACGCACATCGCTTAGAACAATTGCCCCGCTCTCACTCCCGCTCCTACTCCGGCTGCTCGCGTACACGTTCTGCCCGGCTGCCTCCCTGAGGTTGATGAGGATGCGGCTGCCGAGTATGCACGGGGCAATTGGGTTCGTGAACTCTATCCCTACCCCTGCGACGCCCATGTCGACGTAAATCAGGATCGCATTCGCCACGCCGCACGCTAGGACGCTGGAAGGGGGAAACCGTAACGTAAGTGTAAGTGTAGTCGTAATCGTGGGGTGAGATGCGGTACGCACAGGGCAAAGTAGACGACCTGGTCCCGGATCAGCACGTGCATCAGTTTGAAGCCTTTAAGCCCTGCCGTTATCCGCCAGAACTCTGCGCCCTTGCGTACGGAGAGCACCAGCAGGACGAGCTCGAAAACCGTCGGCGGAATCCTACAAGCACGTATGTACGTACGCGTGGGCGTGCTTAGTTGACCTGTGGGCAAGGAATGCGGAAGATACAATATCCCGTACGTACCAGTACAGGACCGACATTAGCTGTGTGACGTCGGTGATTATCCCACATTCAGTGGCGTCCCCGATTCTGGTAATGGGCACTGAAGTGATCCAAATGATTAGTTTACGTCCGCATTCATTCAATATCGTACGCACTTCCTATGCCGAGCTGGATGCGCACTGAGAACCACAGCATGACAGCCGCCTCCGCCACAAATAGGGAAGAAAGGCACACAGTCAATTTTCGACCTGGTCAGATACTGTCAAATTATCAGCCTGAAGAGTATACTGGACGCTCTCACTTCGCTCGTATAACGCAATGACCCTTATGAGGAGAATGACTGGGAGGAAGACACCTAAGCACAGATCCCGGTAAGCTCACAGTCAGGATTAGGAACAATACCGTCAATTGCAAGAATGCCGATCCAACCTGGAAAATGTAGGGAGTGGCTATCAGAATGGCTCGACTGAAGGGCGAGAAGAACACACCGGAAATCTGATAGAACCAAGCCGAGAAACCACCTATGGACGGGGGTTAGTAGGATTGGTGCCGCATAAACGTATTGCAATATGTACACCTGTCGAACAAGGTCAGGCGTTATTGAGTTCGTTATCATCGGATGGGACATACAAGGCTTCAGTTACGCCGAGAGTAAATGCTGCAACATAGACAATAGTTGTTAAATCTTATTGCCGCAGTTATTAACGTTTGTTCACGGCACGTACACCGGACACCCACGAGCGCCTCCAGTAGTCCTAGATAGCGGTTCTACAGGATATAAACCAGGCAGGTAAGCTGCTGAAGCAGACGGGGGATATGTGTAGAGCGATACCAAAAAGTACAGAAAACTTATAGGCGTGAAGGGAGTCTTCTGCAGTGACATGTTGAGGATACACCAATCTCCGGGAGACGAAGGTCTTACCCAGAAATATTTAACCTTCAACCATAATTAACGTCAGCGTAACAAATTCGTCCGAAGGATAAACAGCCAAGTAGGAGCCTACCTCCTTGTCCATTGTGATCACTGTAAATTTCTCGTTAACGGGATGCGATTAAAGAAGGGAAGACCACCTGACCAGTATCATAAGCAAGAAGCATGGTGGCCGATATTCTGGCGAAGAATTCTACTTGAATGTTGAAAACCTCATTAGCAAGATCGTCAGGACCGATAATGCGAGTATCGTTCAAGGGTCTAAGACGAGAAAGCATGCAGCGCCTTAAAGCAAAAGAACAGGAAGAATTGGGGAGAAAAAAAGACAGATCTTCAGATTCCTCATACGAAATCGTTATAAGCCCTCCGTTGCGGAGCCGCTTAGGCAAGTCATTCCGACGCAAAGAACACATTTTGAAGCTGTTGGATTTGATGATCGACTAACCCGCTTACTCCTTGATCCGCGTTGACATTGGCATTTCTGATCACACAACTACGGACAGTCCTCGTCTTTTAAAGCGGCTGTATAGTTTCCCATTGTAGCCAGAGGGACCGGAAGTGTCGGGATTATTGCTATGCAAACGTGGTATTTTAACTGCTCTGGAGAGTTAATCAGAGAGGCGAGAACAGGCTATGAATCCCTCCGCGGCGATTTCTGTGGTCATGATTGACGTCGTCCGTCCTCCTGAATAGACAAGACCACCTCCAAATTGAAGGAGTGAGTCGCTAGCCGAGCTCGGTAGATCGCGCGGCCCAAGCCACAGC
>JAKOPK010000552.1:0-15544 GCA_024195185.1 Coniferiporia weirii
GTAGTTGTTTAGTCATGGCCCCCCCTTTGGGGGGGCAGATGTATTAGATAATTCTGCAGGAATAACAAAAAAAAAAACAGGACACCTTAACCACATCTCAGATTGTACTGCGGGGTCCATCCAGCTGGCTTTTGCCACCATGGATCTGGACAGTCTGCCCACCTCCAGCACGGATTTCAACCTCAACATTCTTAGGGACTATGTGCATCAATACCTCGGACCCAGGACACAGGATGCAGACCCAGCTCTCTTGGAGCTTGCAGGTAATGCTCCTCTCTTTCCCTCTGATTAGCAATCGACTTTCGGCTTCCCTTATCAGTTCCTGTCTGGCTCTCGCTGCCACCCCCCCTTCCATTTCTAAGCATCCAATAGTTTCCCTCTCTTTTACTAGTTACGGGCATTGGTCCCACACAGCACTGATCAATGCTCAGCTAACCTACAACCATTTCCTAGAAGGTAAGGATATTACCAGCTTACCTTCTCCCTTTGCCAGGCTGGTGCCCTACCATGTACCAACAATGACCCCACCCCCCTCCCACGAAATGGCCACAATGGCTGATGCCATCAAGAAGCTTACTGCCGATGTGGGCTCCCTCTCTTGCCAAGTCTCTACCCTGGTCAACCAACCAGCTCCAAGGCCTCAACAGGCCCCTCGAGCTCCGGCCCCAGCCCCAGCAGGACCCCAACCCACCCCCTCTGTCCAGGCCCAAACCATACTGGCACCCATCACCTACACCCAGGCCATGACCCAACCAGCCACACCACAACCCTCAGGGGGGGCCCCCCAAACCCTGGCAGCTGACAAGAAGAAGAAGAAAGGTTCCCGTCAGCTGCTCCCACCCCCCAAAATGTACACGAAGGACCCCACCCTGGTTCTTAGCACTGGTAACCTTGTCCTGCTGGCAACCGCACGGAAATCTGGAGCTTCCATGACCCAGACTGCCTGTGAGTTTTTCCACTCTCTCCCCACCACTGATCAGGGCATGGTGTTGTCCTGCACCTTCAATGTGAAGGGACACATCGTGACCATATTCACACAGCACCCATCATCCGCGACCCCCTCAACTGAGTTGATCATAGACCAGCATGCCAAGGCCTTCGCCCACTACGTGAGGGACAAGTGGTGTACCACGGGAACCTCCCTCCCGGCATCCCTATCCCTCACCGCCTCCCGGGTCCATCTGAGGGCCTCCCTGCACATCTCCAGAGTGCCCACCCAAGATGTCTTTGGCCCCACCACCCACCCCTTCTCTGCCACTGCCCTCAAGGTGGAACTATTGCAGAACCATATCCTGAAGAATCTCGAATTCGTAGTGGAACCCCACTACACCATCACAGATGGAGAATGCCTCTCCAGCCTGGACACCTGCCCAGTCTCATTCACCTTTGTCAACGTCAATGGCTCCATATGCATGTGCCTTCTCAAGCACCCACGTGTGTGGCTTTTTGGCACCACCCTCCACCTCTCCATCCCCCCAGTCCACCAGGGTCTTACCCAGTGCGAGCACTGCCAAGCACTAGGCCATGGGACGACAGGCTGTCATGCCCCTGCTGTCTGCACCGACTGTGCCGGACAGCACCTCACCCAGAATCACTGGAAGTCCTGCGCTGACCGCACCTCTGAGGCCATTGCCAAGGACACCTGCCCCCACCTCCACTGTTGCCATAACTGCAATGGTGACCACCCTGCCACTGACCCTGCCTGCCCTTGCAAATGCCGCTTCTGCAGTATTCTCAATGGCCTGCATGAGGCCCAACTCCAGGAACTTGAGATGGAGTTATGAGTGCACAACTCCATGTGCTACAGTGGAATGCCACGTGGTCTTTGGTGGCCATTCACTCCCTACTCCCGACCCTCTCTGACGACCCTGCCCCCCCACACCTATTGCTGATCCAGGAACCCCCATGGTATCAAATCAGCCTTCAACCCTCCATTACAGATCTGACAGGCTCAGCAGTCTTCAATGTCCCAATGATTCCTGGCTATGTACCCATTCTCCTGCCTGACACGTGCCCTCATGTTGTAACATATGTCTCATGTTCTCTTCCTTCTTCCTCCTGGTCTGTCCTCAGCACCACCACAAACAGCACCAATGTACTGACAGTGGAGATCTGCTCCCAACAAACTGTCTGCACATGCAATTACTATGGTATGACCCCCATGGACAGGGATGGTGCCCCCCCTCAGTACCCAGGTGAGTCTTTCTTATTTAATCTCCCCTTGGTGCTGGCCGCTACCCTCACAGTGTGTGGCGACTTCAACTGTTGCCACCACTCATGGTCCAACCTTCATGCCAACCATGTGGAGGTACTCAAGGCACAACCCTTGGATGACTTCTTCCATGTGAATGGCCTCGAACCAGTGCATGACCCTGACTCTGACTCCTGTCCCCATGACAGCATCAGACATTGTCCTATTGACATGGTCTGGACCCCACCCACCCTAGATGCCAACTCGATCATGGACACCTTCAAGTCAACCCAAACCGCCCTCTCCAACCATGCCTGCCTTAAGTGGGCCATACTGACCTCTGTCCTGCCACCCATTCCACAGACCCGACTCCTCACAGCTGACGACTTCATGGAGTGGTCTGAACTCGCCTACCCTGCCCTTGACTGCACCTTTGAACTATGGGTAACCGACACTGCCTCCCTGGACCTCAAAGCAGCCACTGTGGTGAAAGCCATGGAGGACACCTTAGCCCCCTTTACCTCAATTGTGAAGCTGAAGAAAACCAAGGTAGCATGGTGGACCCCCCACTGTGCCAAACTCCTCAAATCTATCAGCTCTGCACCTACCGCCCTCCAGCACTCCAGAGCCCAGCAGGCCTTCAAAAGAGGCATGCACATGGCCAAGCACAACTACTACTCCAACCAGGCCAAGGAGGCCAACCTGACGAACATTTGGTCATGGGCCAAGCGTGGATTGGGGGTCCGCCCCACCCAAGTCCCTTCCCTCCATAGGGGAGATGGCTCCTTCACCCAATCCAAAGAAGAGAAAGGTGAGTTATTTTGCACTACCTTCTTTAAAGAACCTCCCCCCTTGCCAGACACAGGCCTCCCACCCACACCGACTCCCCCCCCCACCAGCACTGCCTCTCCTTGCTTCTGAGCTCGAGTCGGTGCTGGCCAGCACTTCCAACTTGTCGGCTCCAGGGCCCTCCAGGATCAGCTACCACCCACTTAAGTGGGTGGTTATGCACTATCCCAATGAGGTTTTGGCTCTTTTCAACGACTGCCTGTGCTTGGGGCACCACCCTGAATGCTGGCGGTCGGCAAAAGTGGTCATGCTCAGGAAACTGAACAAGAAGGACCCATTCTCACCATGATCCTATCGCCCCATCACCCTTGAGGAGACCTTGGGAAAGCTCCTCAAAAAGATTATCACTAACAGGCTCCAGTTCCTCACTAATGAGGAGGACTGGCTGCCCCCTAATCAATATGGCGGGCGCCAAGGCCACTCAGTCTATGATGCTTCACAGCACCTTTTACAGATGGTCGAGCATGCCCACTCAAAAGGCCTTGTCTGCTCCATCCTTGCAGTGGACATTCAGGGATTCTTCGACTTGGTGCACCCAGCCCTCCTTCACCAGCAACTAGTAGCCATACTCAATTCAGTGCTAATGCACAATTGCAGACCTCGTTCGGCACTGTATGTAATCAGAGGGACCTTCTATATTTGTATCCATGTTTTCTTGCAATTGTGTGAATAAATGAGGCACCGATTGCAGGGCTGGACTGCAGTGTGTTGGCAAACGACACAGCATGATGGTGTACATAAATAGCATAATCTTGTCCATAATAAGTAATTTTGGCCACAGTGGCCAGCAGAATGCAAAAAACTATTCAAACGAAGCTGTTCCATGGCCCAGCGTACATCTGGGACAGCACAAAATGAGTCAAGATAATTCACAAGACAGCTCACAGGTGATACCTTTGTCCTTGGCTGATGAAGAACAGTCTGAGCCGCATTTTCCAGCTACTTTCGGAGAGTATATGCGCACTCCGAGACAATGGTCTCAGTCCCAGACCGTAGCACATACACCCCCCTTCTACCCCCCATTTTCCCCTACTCCCCCTCATGGCCATCACTTTTCAACCTTCATGGCGCCATCCCCAGGTGTTGGCGGGCCTCAGGGCTTGGGACAGGTCATCCCACAAGCTCACCCAGATGGGCACTTCTTCATTGACCAGCATGGTCATCAAATGTCCCCTCACCATCTGAGGATCGCCCCCTTTACACCAGGTGCCCCCCCCTTAGTCCCCCTAATGTACAGCTGCTTGCTTCCCCAGGCTGAAACCAGGGGGGGCAAAGAAGTCAAAGACATAACTACCGAAGTACAAACCAAGAAGGCTGCCACCAAGAAGACTAGCACCATGGTGTTGAAGAAGAAGAAGGCTGTCGCAAATGCTGAGAAGAAGCCAGCCACAAAGATGAAGAAGAAGAAGGCCACAGGGCTGGGAGCAAGGTCGGGCACAAATGCGCATGAGGGAGGTGCTTCTGATGATGAAATCAAGAAACTGAGTGAAGATGATCGAAACAATGCAGACATCATTGTTCCAAAATGTGAATCCTGGGATGAAGAAAGCGATTTAAAGTTAGTGGAGTATGTTACAGCTTGTCCGCAGTGGAAGAGAATCCCCTTGCTTTTGAGCAAGGTTTGCAAAGAAGTAGGTGTATGCTAATTTTCTCTTACCAACGCATATACTAAGACATTGCTAGGCTTCACAACTCGTTTTCAATAATGAACGCTCCCCCATGCAATGCAAAAACCACTGGCAGAAGCTCTACTGGGTGTACAAGGATGCCCACCGGCTCACAAACCACATGGGCAGCGGTGATGGCGATGACATCATCGATCCCATGGGAAGTGGTGATGAAGACAAGGGTGACAAGGGCCGATACCACCAGGCTAGCCTACAGAAGTTTATTGATGGCCCCTTGTACCCTATAATTGACCTTGCATACATTCTGTGTGGCTATGCAAATGACAATACTAATTTAATTTTCAGGGCTTCCACTCACGAAGATGTTATTCGCAACATCAATTACAATTCAGGGTGGGTGACTGAAACCATGGACACTGATGCAAGAGTTGGGGGGGTGGACCATAAATGTAAGGGATCTAAGCGAGATGGAAGCATCAATGACAATCTCAACATCGTCACCAATGCCGTCAAGGCACTCAGTGACCATCACGTTGCTGCCGCCCTTCAAGACAAGAAGGTTGACAAGTGCGAGGAAGAGCACCTCGCCCTTGAGCGCAAACACCATGCAAGACAGACTGCAGCTGAAGAGCAGCATATGTGAATCGAGAACAAATGCAATGAACACGAAATTGTGGTGGCTCACATTAAGGAGAAGTGAGAGGAGATGGAATTGCAATTGGCTGCTGAAGAGGGTCGGCTTCGCATTAAGCGTGAGGAGGACATTCAGTTAAAGGCTGAAGAAACCTGCATCAACCTGAAGCACAAGGCAGATGAAGATTTATTCATCAAATTGGAGAAGTATGAAAAATATCGAGCATCTGAGGACCCACTCGAACAACAAATAGCCAAGAAACTGGTGGCTGACATTGCAGCAGCTACATAAGTAGGTATATGCAGTGTGTAAAAGTGCATTTATGTAGGTGTTTAGCTACTCGTACATGAGGTTAAGTAGTTGCTTCCTACGATAAAGACCAGTCCTGTATAGCATACAATCTGACATGTTATTTATCTGTGTTGCACACTGAACATTTGCATTACAATTGTCCCCTTCTCCCGTGAATAGATCCTGTCCAACTTCTCCATTGTAGCTGTCAATTTCCATGGGATCATTGCCTAAGTCCTGCAAGATGTTGTGTACTACCATAAGCGCTTCGATCAAGCAATACATTATGTGAAGTTTATTGCTGAATAACGATCTAAGCGCAGGGAAGCACCCCTTGAGCATCCTGAAGGTGTGTTCTATCTTGATCTGGAGACTGGACAGACTGAAATTGAAATTTGTACGTCACCGAGCCTCTTCTGGATTGTTTGTAAGATCGCTGGCAGTAAAGGGCTGTATTGTAAACTTCGTGAGCAGGTAGCCTATTCATAGAATTAGAATGTGGGTATATGCAGGAGTAGGAGGTAAACAAACCTTTATCAGCAAGAATATATTCATTGTCCTCAAAATACTTCACCTTCTTGAGCCACACATCCGATTCCCTGAACACAGTTGTGTCCTGGATGTTTCCAGGCCAGCCCATTTCAAATTGGGTGAAACACAAGTTGTGGTCACATATAGCCTGGATGGTGAGCTGCAACATAAGGCAGGCAGGGGCACATTCAATGAGGGAGACAAAATAGAAAGCATAGAGTACACACCATGTAAAACTTCTTACAACACCAATAAAGCTCGCCATTAACATGTGGCTTGTTTGCAAGAGGGATAAGGGTCCCATCGACAATACCAATGCAACCCAGGAAGCCATACTCTGTCATTGCGGCTTTGAGCAAGGCTCGGCATTGCAAATATGGCCATGATATGTACAGGTGACATATATTATGCAATGCCTGGACTACGTGGCTGCAATACAAATATATCGTACCTTCTGTGATAGACGCTTCTTCTGTGGTCTTGATTGATGGGTTGGTCCCATATCATAGAAGAAAAATAGCCAACTGGTACCAGGGCAGCTGCTGAGGCTTGTGACCAGTTGAAATGAAGACATCACTGTCCTTAATGATGTCGTGAAGCCCCTTGAAACTTTGCCAGTCCATCCTGAATAATGGTAGGTGAGCGTTAGATCGCAAGAGACTTTTTATGTACTGCAAGAAAGCTTTGAACCTACGATCAGATGACGAATGAATGAGTTTGTGAAGGAAGTCGTCTGACCAGATTGCATCATATGGCCCACGCACAACGGTTTGTACAGACTGCTGTGCCATCCAGGCAATCAGGAGCGCCACTAATTCTTCGTCAGGATCATCCGCGCTGAGTAGAAGAAGTGCTGAAAGTTGATTAAGATGTGCCACTCCCTCCCTTGGCATATTTTTTGAGGCTGACATGCCACTGAGACATATGCTGACTATATGCTCAAAACATCATGTGACCAGCTCAATGAAGAAAAACAATCTGCGTTTCTTAAACAGGCACTCATTCAAATGAGGAAGAATGATCACCACTTCTCATTTGAAGTGAACTCTGGGATTGCCAAAAGTATGTACATAAAAAACTTTATTTTCGTCTACTTATGGACAGAGGCTTGTCAAAATATTCTAACTCCGATGTCTGCAATCTGTAAGAACCACCCTCAAGCAGTTCTTACAGATTGCAGAAAGTCTGGCTCCAAAAGGAAATTGCCGGACCTCCAGTTTCGATGTACTCCCCCGATATCAACCCAGGGGCTCGGTACACCTCTCTGCCATGTCTGCAATCGTGCATTAGCACTGAATTGAGTGTGACTAGTGTCAATGGGCTGCCCGCTTAACATGGTGGGTTGGTGCCTTTTTTTAATTATTTTTATTATTATTCCTTCAGAATTATCTAATACATGTGCCCCCCCAGAGGGGGGGCCAAGACTAAACAACTACAGAGGTGCCCATCACTGCACATCATACAGAACTGGGCGGGGTGTGCATCCCCGGGGGGGCCAAGTGGGAATACACGCCCTATTAAAGAAAGGGGAAAGGAAAGGAGGAAAAGGAGGGATACATATCACAACCATTGCCCATAACTAATAAAAGAGAGGAACTGAGGGATGCTTAGAAATGGAAGGGGGGGTGGCAGCAAGAGCCAGACAGAAATTGATGAGGAAACTGAAAGCCAGTCACTAATCAGAGGGAAAGGGAGGAGCATTACCTGTGAGCTCCAAGAGAGCCGGGTCTGCATCCTGTGTCCTAGGTCTGAGGTATCGACACACATAGTCCCTAAGGATGTTGAGGTTGAAGTCCATGCCGGAGGTGGGCAGACTGTCCAGATCCATGGCAGTGAATGCCAGCCTAATGGACCCCACGGTGCAGTCTGAAATGTGGTTAAGGTGTCCTGTCACATGCAGCCAGCGCCGAAGGACAGGGAGAAGGGCTTCATCTGCCCACTTGCTGTGGTGGGCTGGGGGGGGCAATTAGCTGGCCAGACTCATGGGATCCATGCCTGGAATGCGTCGCAGCCACCCAAGATATGGGCGGTGGACTGGACAGGCCATGGGGGGTGGTTGTGCCATCTGCAGTAGGGAATCAGGCCATGCACATGTCAGTAGACTGAGTTGAAGCTCAGCCAGTAACCCCCATAGGGACCGGCATGACAGAGGACCTGGGCTACCGCTGACAGTTCACAGCAGGGGTGATCCATGAAAAGCATAAGAAGCTTGTGTGGTGTACAAGTGGGGGGGCCGCTGACTGCAAGGTACTTGTCAGCCATCGAGGTGAGTGGGCAGGCCAGTTGGTGAGACCAGTGTGCATGGGCAATGAGCATAGACTGCTCCTTGAGAGCAGAGATGGAGGGCACAAGGGAAGATGGTGGCAAATCTGTTGCTGCCTTTGCTTCGGCATCAGCCCAATCATTGCCAGGGATGTCTGAATGACCTGGGCACCAGGCAAAGTGGACATCTCTCTTGTCCTCATACCACCACCATCTATGGATCCCACTCTGGCTCTGGGGGTCGGTTGTCACAGCAACCCATGCCAGACTCAGTCAGCATCTGAGGTGCCATGAGAGGGGGATACTGATGTGTCGGCCACGTCGGCACATTGTCCTACCGGTTGTTGTTGTCATGTGGTGGGAAACCGGTGCTTTTTAGCACCTGCTGGGAAGACTGGGACCTGTCGTTAATGTCCCTTTGTATCGAGTGACTTGGTGAGGATGATCTCTTTTCACGACTGCGTGGCTCTCTTGGGGCTCTGTGCCCAATGCCTGGCGCAAGCTGGGTGGCAGGGGGGGGCTCATCGTTAATGTCCCCAGCACTGGGGGGTAAAACCCCTGAGATGAAGCAGTCAGCTTTGGTTGGGCAACCTCGGGTTCAGGGAGACTTGGATCTACCTGGTCAGGTGGGGTCTAGGCCCTGGGGCTGTATTGTCCCTAGCATGACAAACCAAAAACTGCTTCCCCAAACCCTGGCAGGGTTTCTGATGATGGCATCCTCCAGGTTGCTAAGAGGAAATAGGGGACTCATAAAACATGTCTATTGAGGGTTATAACAACCCAAGCCCAGCAGGGCACAGGACAGCATGTGCTGATGGGGTTGTGTCGACTCCCCAGTCAGTGGTTAGTATGGGGGACTCCTGGGCAGCTGTCAAAAGCGCCTGGGTTAACCTATGCAAGATGGTAAGCTGTGTACATTGTGGATCCGGAAGTGGGGGCCTGGAGGGACTGGGGTAAAACCCAGCCCTGAAGCGCTGAACCAAGTATTCACCGCTTCAGCGGTTATCTGAAGCACATGTGTGGCAATGGGAAACCGAGTTTGGGTGTGGACTCCCTGGCAACCTCAAAAGAGATAGGTCAGGGTCAAGCATCTGGATGAGGTGGGCCGTGGTGCTGGGGGGCAATTCCCCTCAGTGACCTGAGAGTACCAAATTTGCTGTTGGTCAGCATGGGGGTAATTCCTACTGCTGGTCTAAGTTGATTCCCAGAGATGCAGCGGTGCTTCACGTATGCTGGGGAGGGTGGGGGGATGCCACAAGTAGGTAGTGCCTACAGCACCATGACCTGAAAGCTCGCGTTTCCTAGCCTGACTTGGTGTGAAGGACAGCAGGACCAGAGTGGACCCTGGTTATCCTGAGGAAGGTACACGCGTTGGTGGGTCCTGCAAGGGTGTCCTTAATTCTGGCCAGGTCCCGCCTGGAATGCCTAATGATGACCCAGATGATCCTAGCTGAGGCTGTCCTTGCCTTCCACCGTGCCTTCATCAACCTCGACCAAGCCAACTCGTCCACCCCCAACACTGTGGAGATTCATGCCTCGGGCTTTTTGGGTAAGATTACAGCTCTTGCCCACACAGTCCTATTGGACCTCCAGCGGGAAAGGGATGCTAACCCCATCAACCATGTCGCCATGCTCAATGCAGGCATGGCATACCACCACTTCCTGGAGGACCACAATGCAGATGCCCTCCCTTTCCCCTTCGCACATGCAGCCCCCCGACCAGTACTGGTGACTCCTCCCCCTTCCCGTGAGATGAAAGTGATGGCTGACGCCATCCAGAAACTCACATCCGACGTTGGGAACCTTTCCCACCAGGTCTCCTCCCTGGCCAACTGACTGACCCCCAGGCCCCAACAGGCCCCCAAGGCACTGGCCCCAGCTCATGGAACAGCCCAGACAACCCCCCCGGCCTCAGCCCCAAACACCCAGGCCCCCACCTCCTACACCCAAGCTGTTGCCCAACCAGCCACACAGCAACCCTCAGGGGGTGCCACCCAAACCCCAGCAGCCAACAAGAAGAAAAAGAAGGGCTCTCGGCAACTGCCCCCACCCCCAAAAATGTATGCTAAGGACCCCACCCTGGTTCTCAGCACTGGTGACCTCCTCCTCGTAGCAATGGCATGGAAATCTGGAGCCTCCCTGACCCAGACTGCCCGTGAGTTCTTCTGTTCTCTCCCCACCGCTGACCAGGTCATGGTGTTGTCCTGCACATTCAATGCGAAGGGACACATCATGACTGTGTTTGCCCAGTGCCCGTCCTCTGCATCCCCTTCAATGGAGGTGATCATCAACCACCACACTGAAGCATTTGCACACTTCATGAGGGACAAATGGTGCACAGTGGGGACTTCCCTCCCAGACTGCCTCACCCTCACTGCCTCCTGAGTCCGACTGCAGGCTTCCCTCTGCATCTCACAGGTGCCCACAAGGGACGTCTTCAGCCCCACTTCCCGCCCCTTCTCTGCCACTGCCCTCAAGGTGGAACTAGTGCAGAACCCCATCCTCAAGAATCTCAAATTTGTTGTGGAACCACACTACACAATTGCAGATGGAGATCGCCTCTCTGGCCTGGACACCTGCCCAGTCTCTTTCACCTTCATTGACATCAATGGGTCCATCCACACATGCCTCCTAAAGTGAGCACGTGTTTAGCTGTTCGGCACCGCCCTCCGACTTTCCGTCCCACCGGTCCACCAGGGTCTCACCCAGTGCGAGTGCTGCCAAGCACTAGGCCATGGAACAGCAGGCTGCCACACCCCAGCTGTCTGCACTGACTGCGCTGGACAGCACCTCATGCACAACCACCAGAAGTCGTGCACCGACTGCACCTCAGAGGTGATAGTGGACGACTCCTGCCCACACCCATGCTGTTGCTGCAACTGCAACAGGGACCACCCCACCACCAGCCCGGCATGCCCCCAGAAATGTTGCTTCCATGGCATTCTTGAGGGCCTGCATGAGGCCCAAATCCAGGAACTCGAGATGGAGCTATGAGTGCACAACTTCGCATGCTTCAGTGGAATGCTGCACAGTCTCTTGCAGCAATTCACTCCTTACTCCCAGCCCTCTCAGACAACCCTGCCCCCCCCCCACCTATTATTAATCCAGGAGCCCCCCTGGTATCAAATCAGTCTCCAGCCCTCACTTACAGACCCGACTGGCTCGGTGGTTTACAACATCCTGTCCATCCCCAGCTATGTACCCATGCTCCTGCCCGACAAGCACCCACGTGTCGTAACCTATGTCTCATGCTCTCTCCCCTCCTCTTCCTGGTCTGTCCTCGGCACTGCCACCAGCAGCACTGATGTACTGACAGTGGAAGTCCGCTCCCAACAAACTGTTTGCATTTGCAACTACTACAGTATGACCCCAGCAGACAGGGACAGTGCCCCCCCTCAGTACCCAAGTGAGTCTTTCTTATTTAACCTCCCCTCAGCGCTGGCCACTACCCTCACAGTGTGTGGTGACTTCAACCATCACCACCACTCATGGTCCAACCTCCATGCCAACTGTGCAGAAGTCCTCAAGGCCCAACCCTTGGATGACTTCTTCCATGAAAATGGCCTCAAACCTGCTCATGACCCTGACTTTGACTCCCATCCTCATGATGGAGTTGAACACTGCCCCATTGACATGGTCTGGGCACCACCCTCCTTAGACGCCAACTCGATCATGGACACCTTCAAGTCGACACAAACTGCCCTCTCAGACCATGCCCGCCTCAAATGGGCAATCCCAACCTCTGCCCTCCCACCCATCCCACGAACTCGACACCTCACCACCGACAACTTCACAGAATGGTCCGAACTCGCATACCCTGCCCTTGACCATGCCTTCAAGCTGCACGTCCTTGACACCACCTCCCTGGACCTCAAAGTGGCCACTGTGGTGAAAGCCATGGAGGATGCCCTGGCCCCCTTCACCTCAATAGCGAAGCCAAAGAAAACTGAAGTCACATGGTGGACCCCCCACTGCACCGAACTCCTCAAAGCCATTGGCAACGCACCCTCTGCCCTCCTTCGCTCTAGAGCCTGCCAAGCCTTCAAACGAGGCATGCGCATGGCCAAGCGAACCTACTACTCTGACCAGGCCAAGGAGGCCAACCCAATGAACATTTGGTCATGGGCCAAGTGTGGATTGGGGGTTTGCCCTACCCAAGTCCCTTCCCTCTGCTGAGGGGATGGCACATTCACCCAGTCTGAAGAAGAGAAAGGTGAGCTATTTCACACCACTTTCTTCAAAGACCCTCCCCCCAGGCTGGACGCAGGCCTCCCACCCGCACCACCCCCCCCCCACTGGCACCACCTCTTCTTGCCTCTGAGCTCAAGGTGGCACTGTCCAGCACATCCAACTTGTCGGCCCCAGGGCCCTCCAGGATTAGCTACTGCCCACTTAAATGGGTGGCCCTGCACTATCCCACTGAGGTTCTCGCCCTTTTCAACAACTGCTTGCACCTGGGGCACCACCCTGAGTGCTGGCAGATGGCAAAAGTGGTGATGCTCCAGAAGCTGAACAAGAAGGACCCATTCTCACCATGGTCCTACCACCCTATCACCCTTGAGGAGACCTTGGGAAAGCTCCTTGAAAAAATCATTGCTAACAGGCTCCAGTTCCTTGCTAATGAGGAGGGCTGGTTGCCCCCTAATCAATACAGTGGGCGTCAGGGCCATTCGGTCTATGATGCCTTGCAACACCTTTTACAGATCGTCGAGCATGCCCACTCAAAAGGCCTCGTTTGCTCCATCCTAGTGGTGGACATCCAGGGATTCTTCAACTCGGTGCACCCAGCCCTCCTCCACCAGCAACTTGTGTCGATGGGCTGTCTGCTGAACATGGCAGACTGGTGCCTCTCATTCATGATGGGCAGGAGCATCTCTATCTCCTTCGACGGGACAACCCTACCTACCACCCCCAAACCCAACCTCGGCACCCCTCAAGGCTTGCTGGTCTCACCCATCCTGTCAACCATCTTTGTGGGCCTCGCTATCTGGCACTTCCAACAGCCTGGCTGCAATCTCCTCACATACGTGGACGACCACCTCATCATCTGCGTCAGCCCCAACATTGTATCCAACTGCATCACCTTGGCCCTTGCCTACCAGCAACTTGATGGGCACTTCCTCTGACTTGGTCTCAACATTGAAGCAGCAAAAACAGAGGCCCTCCACTTTCATCCACCCCAGCACACCATAGGTTATGACAATTGGCACACCACTGGGATTCAAATTACACCCACCACCATCATCAAACCCACTAACCCCCTACAATGGCTGGGGATCTGGTGGGATCCCAGTCTCTCCTTCAAGGCCCATGTCGAGTGCATGTGCTCCAAAGGCCTCTCTACCCTTGCTGCCCTATGCATCCTCGGCAACACTGAACACGGCATCTCAGCACTCCTCCTGTGCCAGCTCTACTCAGCCTGCATCTGCACCATGCTTGCATGGGGCTTGCATGTCTGGTATCATGGCCACTCTCAAAAAACCTTGGTAAACTGGCTGCAAGCAGTCCAAAACACCACATGCCGCTGGATACTCGGCATCTACAAAGGCACCTCCCCCCTTTCCACTAATTTTCTCTGCTCCACTCCTCCTTTCTTTGCCTACTTTGAGTATTTAAAGACTGGCCATGCCCTGTGCCTTTGGCGCACCCCCCACTCTGTAGGCCATCATCATTTTTGAGACAGCGCTAATCTCCCTTTTTCCCATTCTCTGCAGGCCCACGTCCCCCATGTCCAACAGGTCCCAGCATACACGCACCCCCCCTGGACGGATCCCCTTGCCTTTGGGCAGGGGCGGATCAAATTCGAAGTCTCCCCCACTCCGGTTCCCTCCGAGGTCCGATGCACATTTGTCATTCGAGCTCGGGAACGGTGCACCTCCACCTCACTTCAGGTCTTCACTGATGGCTCCCACATCAGCACAGACTTGGGGTCTGCCATCTGTGCCATGTGTGGCACCACCAAGCTGGGGTTCCGCCGCCTTGCCTCCCCCACCATAGCCACTGCCACAGACACCAAGATCTTCTCACTCACCAGCACCCCAGGCTGGGTGGCCACCCACCTCCATGATCACCTGAGGGACATCATGGACATCCACTTTCTGTCTGACTCCCTCACTGCCATCAACCTCTTTTGCACCTGGCCCTCAGCCTCTGGGGCCCAGCTCCTCCCCACCTGGAAGGCAGGAGTGCAAACGCTACTGGACTCATACCCTGACATCACCATTCACTTTGCCTGGTGCCCCAGTCACTCAGACATCACTGGCAATGAATGGGCAGACACTGAAGCCAAAGCCGCCACAGATTTGCCACCATCCTCCCTCACCCCCTCTATCTCTGCCCTCAAGGAGCAGTCTACCCTTGTCACATGTGTGCACTGGTCTCACCAACTGGCCCATCCACTTGCTTCCATGGCTGACAAGTACCTTGCAGTCACTGGCCCACCCACTTGTTCACCATGTAAGCTTCTCACACTTTTCATGGACCACCCCTGCCATGAGCTGTCTGCAGTAGCTCAAGTCCTCTGTCACACTGGTCCCTACAGGGGATACTGGCTGAGCTTCAACTCAGTCTACCGATGTGTACATGGTTTGATCTCCTACTGCAGATGGCACAACCACCCCCCATGGCCTGTCCAGTCAACCACCCACATCTTAGGCAGCTGCGATGCTTTCCAGGCATGGATACCACAAGTCTGGCTGGCTAACTGCCCCCCCCCCCCTGGCCCACCACAGTGAGTGGGCAGACGAAGCCCTCCTCCCTGTCCTTCAGTGCTGGCTGTGCACGATGGGACACCTTAACCACATTTCAGACCGCACCATGGGGTCCATCCGGCTGGCTTTTGCCACCATGGATCTGGATGGTCTGCCCACCTCTGGCATGGAATTCGATCTCAATGTCCTTTGGGACTACGTGCATTGATACCTCAGACCCAGGACACAGGATGCGGACCTGGCTCTCTTGATGCTCTCAGGTAATGCTCCCTCCTTTCCCTCTGATTTGTGACCACCTTTCGATTTCCTTGGCCCCTGGGTCCGGTTTCCTGCATGGCACTTGCAGCCCCCCCTTTCCCCAATTCTAAGCGTCCATAAGTTTTCCTCTCTTTTAGTAGTCATGGGCAATGGTTGTGATATGTATCCCTCCCTTTCCTCTTTTCCTCCC
>JAKOPK010000553.1:0-15526 GCA_024195185.1 Coniferiporia weirii
ATCCTTTCCCTCCTCCCCCACCCTGCGCAGTCATCATCCGCCTTGTTTCGGTCCCTGTTGGACCCTTTTCTACAGGCCGCCTCGACCCATCACGTGCACCTTGTCTGGTGCCCTGGGCATATGAAGGTCCTGGGCAACGAATACGTTGATGCCTTAACCCGGCTCCCCCCTCACGGCCGCCCCCTCTTCTACCGGACTTACTCCGCCCTCCGCCAGGAAGCCCTTGCGGCAGCCACTGACATGTGGGCTCGCACCTACACCTCCGACACCCCCCACCATCGCTCCCTCGCTGGTCGCGCTCTTCTGCACCCTCCCTCCACCACGCTTTTGTCCGCCTGGAAAGCCCCTGAGTCCCGCGCCCTTCAAAGCCGCGCTGTCCAGGTCGTCCTCGGCCACGGTCACTTTGGCGCTTATGCCGCCCGCTTCCTCCCTGACCTCCCCATCACCTGCCCCTGTGGCGCCTCCCTCCAAACTCGTGAGCATCTCCTTCTGGAGTGCCCCCTCTTCCACCACGCCCGAAGGCCCCTCCCTGTCGTGGATTGCCCGTCGGCCCAACCCCCCGCGTGGGGCAGCAAACTCGGACTCGGTTGGCTTTTCCCCTTCCTTCGCCGCACTACTGCCTTTACCCGTGCCTTTCTACACGACCCCCTTCTCCCCCCTCCTCCTCCTGACCGCTTCCACCCCCCATAATCTACCGCTTTTGTTTTGTGCCGCCACCGCAATCGCCGACCCCAGAACCATCCACTTTGACTAGCTCCCTTCTCAACCCCTCCACATGCATTTTACTATCCTAGCTTAGTTGCGATTGGATGACCGCATCTTGTATTACTTACTATTGCGGTATACAAATTGAGAATCAAAAAAAAAAAAAAAAAACCTTTGCAACGTGTGGTATACTTACGACATGGTCGAAAAGTGAAAAGAAACCGAAAAGGTAGCCGTTTCCCGCGGAAGGCAGGATCACAGGGTCTTGATTGATAGGCGAAAATCAGTATGTAATCATATTGCATAATCAGCAGTTCAGAGAGATCTCGGCAAAATGACGGCTGGGATCCTCAGCTCTTCTTCATCCCCATCATCCACATAATGGCCTATCTTCCCCGGAGATTGAAAGGTCAGCTTCCATATCGTTGGCTCGGGTCATTCTTCTCGCCGGAATCTCCGAGCTGCGGGCCTATAACGCTCAGCACTACTGAGCAGCAACAGCGATGAAGGTGCCGAGTCTATTGCGCGCCCAATTTTTGATTCCCACCTGCACAAACTTGACAGTAGTAATTTGCCATTCTAGTGGTCGTGGCGACTTGTGTCCTTACTTGTGATCTTCTGTACCCCTATATTGCCACAAAGACCACTATTTGTCAGATGGAAAGACGCTGAGTCTGGCCACTGCGGCGTTCAATAACTTTGGATCGTGCCCAGTATGGCCGCACAATGATTGCAATTACACATGCACGCGGCGTCTACCGGATAATAAACTAGAGACCAGACGTGCGCGATACTTCAACTGTCTATAATTTACCCTGCCCCACTAGGAGTCACCAAGGCCTCCTCCGAGTCGCTTGGGCGTGTAGGCAAAACAGACGTTAACCACGGAGTCTCGTTACAATGTCGGGCATTGCTCCCTCGCTTCAAACCATTCAGAACATCACCTTTGTTGCGTCTAATATAGCATCCATTCTATACGGTCCGCAAGCGTCTAGTTTGAATCGCATACCACAAAACTGATCCACTGTTGTAACACAGGCGCCTACATCTGCTTGGCCTTGACAAACATTTATTATCTTCTGCACAAGAAGTCGCCTCTTCTGCTCACGTACACGATTTCACTGCTATGCGTAACAACGGTATATATGGGCGTCGCCGTGAATTACTCTCAGAAACAGATTATCGACGATCCGACGGGCCAAGATCTGCTTTCCGTCGGGCCCGAGGTGGTAGTTGATTCTGCGTATTCCATTAATACTTGGCTTGTCGATGGGTATTCGGTGAGCCCTGAGGGTCTCAGTCCTGATTTCTTTCATGCCTTTGCTGAGCTTCCCGCCATACAGTTGTTTCGATGCTACATTATTTGGGTCGGAAGATACCAAACCGCCGTCATGACCGTACCTATACTCATCTACTTGGGGTCTGTCGGGACATCTATCGCGCTCCTTGTATTTTCCGCGAACCCTGGCGCAAACTATTCAACACACACTGTCCAAGTGTTTGGCACAGCAAACTGGTCCCTCTCCCTGTCCCTAAACGTGGTTCTAACAGCACTTATCGCCGGCCGTCTCCTCCGGTACCGATCCAGGCTTCGTAATGTCTTTGGACTGGGAAACGACAAATTGTATACCGCCATCCTGGCAATATCTGTAGAGAGCGCAGCTCTATATGCGATGTTTGAGGTTATGATACTTGCTTCCTTTTTGACAAACAGCCTGTCGGAGGATATTTTCTTCCCCATGACCGGTAATGTACAGGTACGAGAGCCCCCGTCTTCACTTCCGAACTGTTAGGACCTTTCTGACTCTACGTTTACTAGGTCATCGCGCCTAATTTAATTATCCTAAGGATTGCAAAGGGCATATCCTTCGCCTCCAAGAGCTCAGTAAACTCAGCTTTATCCACGGTGGAATTCACGCCGCCTGGGAAATCGACAGTGACGTCGATGGGGTCCAGCACTCAGATTGGGGAGAAAGCAGAACCGTACTGCTCGTATTGCTCATGTGGAGAAAAGAACAAAACGCAATCATCCTTGTTGGCCAGATCCAGCCCAGACTTAGGCCTTTCGGCATAGTTTTTCTTTTACCTGACTCTCGTATCCTGTGCCTCCCTCTCCGCCGCACGCCAAATAATTGAAGCTAGTCACTCGAGGCGGCCTTTTTTTGTAGTGGCCTTTTGTTGGGAGTTCCAAATTTTATTGTCGTCGTATTCACGGGCAGACTTGACCGCATTCCTACCTATCCAATGATTTACCCTAGTAACAAATGACAACGGCCAGCTAGGTTTTGAAACTTGAAAGGGCTGGCGCCTTGCTGTGCGCATCAAATCTCCGATAGCGAAAATGCCTGTCGGTGGCGTCCGCTAAAGAATGATGTACATGTTTTGCCCCTGGAAGAAACAGTCGCAATATCTAAACATCAGGATGATGGAATGGCTTCTATAACGTTTTTGTTCTGAGGGCCTGCTGGGAGGAAGTCCAAGGCGAATGTTAAGGGCACACGCCGGGCTATGTGGGAAGAACGCGGCGCATATCAAGCGGAAGAAGATGTGGAATTTGATTTATGGCCAGAATATGAAAGATAAAATGGAAGTGTCGGTAGAGAGCAGGGAGCTTGATCTAAGCGTTCATTTCGCCCTTTCAAGTCTGACAATCCCCGATCATGTTCAACTGTGATCAGGCATGAGTGAACATGTCGGGATTTTGTTTTGGAAGTTACTTGTCCCATCAATCTAAACATACACGGCGCCGCCAAGGTTTTAGGGGATCCATGTGTGTACATACCGTATCTTGGTACCTTGTTTTAATATGGCAGGGTAAACCGGAGTGAAAGCACCACATCCGCGTTTCGGCGAATGGTCTGGAACCGGCAGATACTTGTCATATTTTGGTCACGACTGCATAAACAAGGTCGAATCCACGTAAAGATTACATTTGTTATAAACTGCTGGACACTGCATGACTCATGAGGCCAACAGGAAATGGAGGAAGCGCAGCAGGATCCTGTCATATGTACGGGACAGTGACAGACGCATCAACAAATGTCTGGTGATTATTCCGTATTTCCTTGTACACCGCTGTCCAATCACGGCAAACGCGCTCAATGTCATTAACGTTACCATCCACGTCAATATCTGGCTCTACGGGCTCGAGCTGCGTGTCAGCGTCACAGAGGATCGCCTCGCGCACGTAGTTGGCACAATGCTCGACGTGCTTACGCCCAATTTGCGTTGGCGGCGTTTCCTGGATCGCGTGGCGCAGTCTGTCGAGGCAATGCAGGGTGTGCAGCATGGAGATGGCGAACGGACGGAAGTGAGGACCGAGGCGCACTACCCTGGCAGGTGGAGGGAGGAGCATTTCCCATTCCGCGTCCGCATCGGAGCCGTTTAGCTGGTAGTGTACGGTCTGCTCTGCTATGAGAGAGACTTTGTCCTCTAGCCGGGGACGTCGAACTCTGGTCGGAAGTCGCCATTTATAAATGCTGAGGAATTCGTGAGTGTACGAGTCCAGATGTAAACGCGGGTTTAATTATAAGAAGGCGTACTATAATGGCTTTCAGGCGCTCCAGGACGCCTTCGTAGGGTGAAAGCGAGATAGCCATTTTGTTTGACACACACACCATCCACACCCCTGAGAGTATCACACACACCATTTTTAAGGTAGAGGCTTATTAATGGAATGGGGATTAAGCTGCCGGCTTAAACACATGTTTTAGGTTAGAGAAGAAGCCGAAAAAAGTTTTCGGGACTGGCGCCATGCATGAGTGAAGGACGCAGTCACGCAGAGTGCGTGTTGTGATTAGCGAGCCGGCGGAGTCGCTCGGCTAAAAGATTGAAGGACACGCCACTGTTTGATTTGGCAATCTCGACTATGCAACTACATATGGTATTTAGGTCACACGCCTGTAAAGTTTTTAGTTGTAGCTACTTACCTGCATGTATGCTCTTGGTCGGAAATGACCACGACAAAACTCCTGATCAACGAGGACCAACCCATGCTGTGACGGCACGCCTCAAGATTTCCTACACCGTGTCTCGGGATGTCCACTTGCTGCGATCGAGACATGCGCGCGTAGTTTATTACTCATGTATTGTCTCACAAAGTAGTTACAAAGAAAGAAAGAAAGTAAATTAGCATAAATACAACGAATGTAGTAGTAAAAACAATAAGACATCGTATCGGCACAAACGCCCCGTGTGCCCGTCTCACTATTCGAAAACGAAACCTCGAATCTTTACAGTGCGGTTCTGCGTCCACAGGGCCGGGCGAATCACATTCTTCATTAGATAATGCTGAGCTAGAAAAGACGACATTTACTGTATACACTATTGCATTAGATTTATAAAAACGGTAAACCTTCACTCTGGAGTAGCCAAAAAGGCTGTAGTAATCTCTTACATAAGTTGCCGTATACGAGTGAAAATGAACATTAGTGATCCCACCTAGCTTCCGTCCGGGTCTCTCCTGTATCAATTCCAACGTACACTCGGCATCAGGGCACGAAATTTCGACTGTTAGCGTTGAGCGAGAAGGACAGTGGAAAAAGGACGTGGAGTCATGAGTGATCGAAGCATCCAAGGTTCCCAAGAGCCCATTTCTTTGAGGCTTCGTAAACGGTTGAGATTTCCCTAGTGGCGGTCCTTCGATGTCTTCTAATAGCCAGACTTGAAGACCATTGGTAAGGTTCCCTCGAGTGAACTGCTTGGCGGGATACTGATTCTGCTTCGGGAAGAATGACGATAACGCACAGCTCTCGATTATTTTATGTTGGAATTCAGCAATTCGCGGCGCTAGCGAATGCACTCCATAGCCAACAATTTTATCGTGTAACCAGTAAATAATCGCGCAAGAGAACTCCTGCGCGCATACAGACAGTAAAAATACTACGAAAAATATTTCGAACTCCGACGGCCGACTCGGCATCGAGCTCGAACTTCAACAAACCACAGCGTCTTGTATACAATGTCGGGCATTGCTCCCTCGCTTCAAACCATTCAGAACATCACCTTTGTTACGTCTAATATAGCATCCATTCTATACGGTCCGCAAGCGTCTAGTTTCTGCTGCACTCCACGAACTGATCCACTGTTGTAACGCAGGTGCCTACATCTGCTTGGCCTTGACAAACATTTATTATCTTCTGCACAAGAAGTCACCTCTTCTGCTCACGTACACGATTTTACTGCTATGCGTTTCGACTGTCTATACGGGTGTCACCGTGAATTACTCTCAGAAACAGATTATCGACGATCCGACAAACCAAGATCTGCTTTCCGTCGGGCCCAAGGTAATAGTCCGGGATTCTGCGTATTCCATTAATACTTGGCTTGTCGATGGGTACTCGGTGAGCCATGCTTTTCAGCCCTGATTTTTTCTGTCTTTGCTGAGCTTCCCTCCACCCAGTTGTTTCGATGCTACATTATTTGGGTCGGAAGATACCAAACCGCCGTCATGACCGTACCTATACTCATCTACTTGGGGTCTGTCGGGACATCTATCGCGCTCCTTGTATTTTCCGCGAACCCTGGCGCAAACTATTCAACACGCATTGTCCAAGTGTTTGGCACAGCAAACTGGTCCCTCTCCTTGTCCCTAAACGTAATTCTGACAGCTCTTATCGCTGGCCGTCTCCTCCGATACCGATCCAGGCTTCGTAATGTCTTTGGACTGGGAAACGACAAATTGTATACCGCTATCCTGGCAGCATCTGTAGAGAGTGCAGCCTTATACGCGATGTTCGAGGTCATGGTACTTGCATCTTTTTTGACAAACAGCCTGTCGGAACAAATTCTCTTCGCCATGACTGGCAATGTACAGGTACGAGAGCTTCCCGTCTTCACACATGAGCTGTCCGAATTTTTCTGACTCTTCATCAACAAGGTTATCGCGCCTAATTTAATTATCCTAAGGGTTGCGAAGGGTATATCCTTCGCCTCCAAGAACTCAGTAAACTCGGCTTTATCCGCGGTGGAATTCACGCCCCCTGGGAAATCGACAGTGACATCGTTGGGGTCCAGCACTCAGATTGCAGAGAAAGCAGAACCATACTGCCCGCATTGCTCATGTGGAGCAAAGAACAAAACGCAATCATCCTTGTTGGCCAGGTCCAGCCCAGACTTAGGGCCTTCGACATAGTTTTTTTTACCTTACTCTCGTATCCCCTTTCTCTAGCGGATGTCAAATATTTGAAGCTAGCCTTCCTTGTAGTGGCCTTATGTTTGGAGTTCCAGTGCTACTATTGTCGTATTTATGGGCGGACTTGACCGCGCTCCTACCTATCTAATGGAGTAGCCTCTTTACAAACGACAACGACTTGATATTTGAAAGGACTAGCAATCTCCGATAGCGAAAATACTTGTCGGGTGTGTCCGCTTAAGAATACTAGTGTATTGCTCCAGGGGGGACAATGGAGATATCTAGAGAACATCGTGATAGAACCACTTCTACGATTTTTGTTCTGAGAGCCTCCTGAGAGGAAGACGACGAATATCAAGGGCATGCGGGCTGTGCGGAGAGCGCGGCGCATATCATGCAGGAAAAGACATGAAATCTGATTGATGACCAGGATATGAATTACAAAAAGAAAACATCAGTAGAGAACAGGAAGCTTGATCTGAGCATTCATTTCGCTTTCTTGACAGACCTCCGAATCGATCATGCTCAACTGTGATCGGGCACGAACAAGTCGGGATTTCGTTTTGAGACCACTTGTCCCATCAATCTAAGTGTACACGGCGCCGCAAACGGTTTAGGGAATCCATGCGTGTGCATATCGTGCCTTGGTACCTTAGTAAAAGCGCCACATCTACGTTTAGACGAACGATTTGGCACTGGCAGTAACTCGTACTCATATTCCAACTGCGTAATCTAGGTCGAATTCGCTTAAGGGACAGCGGAAAACGGAGGAATCGCGGCAGGGCTCCGTTATATGTACGGGACAGTGACAGACGCATCAACAAATGTCTGGTGATTATTCCGTATTTCCTTGTACACCGCTGTCCAATCACGGCAAACGCGCTCAATGTCATTACCATCCACGTCAATATCTGGCTCTACGGGCTCGAGCCGCGTGTCAGCACCACAGAGGATCACCTCGCGCACGTAGTTGGCACAATGCTCGACGTGCTTACGCCCAATTTTCGTGGGCGGCGTTTCCTGGATCGCATAGCGCAGTCTGTCGAGGCAATGCAGAGTGTGCAGCATGGAGATGGCGAACGGACGGAATTGAGGACCGAGGCGCACTACCCTGGCAGGTGGAGGGAGGAGCATTTCCCATTCCGCGTCCGCATCGGAGCCGTTTAGCTGGTAGTGTACGGTCTGCTCTGCCACGAGAGAGACTTTGTCCTCTAAACCGTGGACGTCGAGCTCTGGTCGGAAGTCGTCATTTATAAACGCTGAGGAATTCGTGGTGAGTGTACGAGTCCAGATGTAAACGCGGATTTAATTATAAGAAGGCGTACTATAATGGCTTTCAGGCGCTCCAGGACGTTTTCGTAGAGTGAAAGAGAGATAGCCATTGAATAGGCCCAAAGCCAGGACGAAAAGCCTGATCACAGTGACCAGCCGGACACTAGAGGACGAGAGCATGTAATGCAATGTTTTTGGTCAGACTGGGGCGGATGCGGACTAATCGCACGGTAGCACAGAGGTAGATTACGGGGGCGCTGTTGCAAAGCCTTTTCTCGAGTTTGAATACATTTGCGGTTGTCCTATCCGCTTAGCACTAGGATCACAAAGTGCATCAAGCCCGGGAACAGCAAACCATCGCCAAGCCGGAAACCTATTACATATGTGTATGACTATGATCTACCAAAAACCAGAGATCATATGGGTGCTTACCATCAAGATCCTAGGAGTCGGCCTGAGGGGTCCTGCACAGAAAACTCCACGATACTGTGCTTACTTAAGTACGTAGTCCAGATCTTCCCACGGTTCCCTTTACTGTCAGCTCGGAATTGTTATTTCTGGAAGTCCTGGCTATGTACGTTACTTCTTTGGATCTAGTCCTTCTCCTGGAAGAGCCCAGGATGTAAATATAAGACTAAGAATAAGAACGACCAGGGTCTCAAACGCGTTTCAAATCAATTGCGATAGCAGGCACCTGGAGCGTCGGACCAGCGTCTCCGTCTACGAGCCGCAGCAGGTTAGTCGGGAAACCCCTATCATAAGCGTACTGGTCGAGCGCCGCCCATTGATAGAAGCAGCCGGTGTTCGGAATTGATACCGCAAGTCTGCCGAGACCATATGAGCACAGCTACGCGCGCACGACGAACAAAAACAAAGAAAAGAAATGGAAGGACTTAAACGCACCGGAATTCGCCGCCACCAGTGGACCATAGCGCTGTCTTGCGCGGAACACCATCCGGATGGATAGTTTTGAGAACGTCAGTACCATTGATCGAATATGCCGAGACAAAGAGCGAGCCGGCATCGACCACGATGGAGACCTCGCAGAGCTCATCTTCTGACACCCATCGCCCTTCCAGCAATTTCCGCGTCAGCTCTTCGTTGATCTGGTCGAACGCGGGTTGGAAGTGTGAGAATACGAGTTCGTTTAGCGGAATCGTTTGCATGGACGGGCCGGTGGTCAGGACGACAGCGCCAAATGAGCTCGTAGGACTTATGGTAAAAGCCGTGTGGTGCCCGATCAACTCTCCCACTACAAGGTTACCAGCGTCAGCACACTATCGAACCAAACAGATAGATTTGTGAGATAGCGCCTACATTTTTGATACATTCTCAGTTTCCTATTGTAAGAGTCCTTATACTGGTAGATCTCCCAAAGTGCGCCTATCTCTGAGTAGTCGTCCGAAAACGCATGCATGGGCCTCATCCATTCCCTAATTGTGTACGGGCGGAGGAGGCTTTCGGGACGTGTGGGATCGATGAAAGTTTGCATCAGCTTCACGAGATCAGACAGCGAACTCATTTGTCCACCCGCAGGGTTTGTTGCATCGCCAAAGTCCAGATCCTGTGAAGGAAGCCGCGCCTGTCAACTCTGATTCATTGTTTTTAATCGTCAAATGTACGCACGACTTCCACGGAGGAGACGGAAGCAATTGCTATATTTGCCTTATTCGCGTCCGAACAGATGAACGAGCTGTCTACGAGATTTAGAGGTTCAAAAATATCCCGATGCAAAAGATCCGCATGTGTTAGTGGCGCGTCGTTGCCCTCGGCCAACTTGTTAGCAGCCACGTTCGCGAGACCCAGCAAAGAGTATCCGGTGTTGGAATATGATGGAACGGTGTAAGGAGGTGCGACAAGGCAGTTCCGAGCTATGCCGTCCATAAACTCTTCGTTACTTGGAAAGGGCAAACCGTTGTACCATCCTGGCCCTGTGCCTTCGAGCGACCCGGGCCAGACATTGACTGCACTTCCAGGCGGCCAGTCCCTGCCTAGACCAGATATGTGGCTCATCAGCTGTCGTAGGGTGATGGGATCGTCGTTCGGGGTGTATCGAAATTGGGGAAATATCTTTGAGAGTGAATCGTCCCTGAATACACGTTAGGGAGAGATTAGGAGAGATTAGAGCCAGCTACCACAACTCACAAGTTAACAACGCCTTTGTCGCGGAGTATAAGCGTCTCCAACGATGTAAACAATTTCGAAATAGATGCCAAGCGGTAGATTGAGTCTCGGTCGACAGTACCTCGTTCGGTTTCGTCAGTTTCGTTTGCCCGTAGGGCTCCTCGGAAGCCCTCGTAAACGGAACCACCAGAAGAAACAACAGCAATGGCAATACTGTCCACATCGCTTTTGTTGAACCAGTCTTCCAAATCCCTGTCGAAGTTGCGCGCAGCCTCGCGGAGGACCGGATGGTCAGCGGAAGGATGATGCTTGGCGAGGAACTGTGGCAAGGGAGTGCGGCACCGAAGCTCGTCTTCCCGAGTAGATTGATGAGGGATATGGAAAGAGAATTTGGTGTATACAAACGAGGCGACGCCCAATGCAGCGATGAGAACAGCTAGATTCCTCTTCGTGAGTAATGCATGATGTATCGGTGCCTGCGAGGACTGAGCAGCGCGTTTTTCGTTGGATAAAGCCATAAGCAGAGCCAATAAGACCTTCGAGTCTATGCAAGCCGGGAACTTGCAGGCCAAGTCTTCCAAGTGAGGATACCTGTAGATGAGACGTCCGACTGACAGATCTGACTTGAGTCGTTACCGGGTCGGAAGTCTCCTCGGGTTGTTGACAAGAAAGCGAGAATAGAAGCAGACCGCAGTGAGAACGTACGAAGACATATTTAATAACGGGAGATGATCGCGCCCTTGTGCGGTGATATTGATTAGAAGCATAAACACAAGCCTGAGTCCGTTCAACAAAAAAGGGAAGCGAAAAATCAGCCTTTCGGATTACGTAATGTTCGGGTTCGCTTCACGATCGGGCGTCTTTATCCGGAACGTCGATTAGGCCGCATCATTCGCGTCCTTTTTTCGACAGGCCGCTCTCTTCACTACGTGCATCTCAAAACATAAAACATCTTTCCTTGCATCAACATCTCCAGAAGACCCAGGCGGTGTCTTTCCAGATCATTCATCCGGTTCATGGGGATCTCGTATAATTGATACATTGAGATGACGTCTTCTACACAAGGGCGGGATACGGTGTCTGGCTCGAAACGCCCTTCTTGCTACTATGCTCCCTACCACCCGCTTGCCTAGGACAGAGTTACGTATCTGGACCATCGTTACCGTCGTCTTCGCTATATGGAGTACCGTCCTTTTACATCTACGTCGCGAGACGGCGCGAGACTCGGTACCCGACCTATCTGAATACAGTCAGTAAACAGTTATTTCCTTCTCTACAAGCCGTCTTGGATGGTTGCTCATCGTTGATTCAGGCTGGATTGGAGATGATTACCCTGCCAACTATCCCATGACAGTTGACACCGTCCTTCTCACCGCAGAGGACACGACCCATTACTAACTGTACGCAACTGACGGCGCGTCTGAGTGGAAGACCCAGTTCCCGCCGGGCGATGGTTTTGTGCGCCTCGGCCCGCTCAATCGCACGTTTGACATAACCATGTTCCACGAGTTGCGCTGCCTCGAGCGTATTCGCAAAGCGGTCTCCGCGCAGTCTGCTGGTGCAGACCCAGAGCGGTTGCAAAAGTGCTTCAATTTCCTACGCGAGATGGCGCTGTGCCGCGCCGATGTCACCTTGGAGGATGTCCTTGATGTGCAGCATAGTGTGAACCACATGTCGACGCATGTTTGCAGAGACTGGACTGCGATATACGCTGAGGCAAAACAAAATTACGAGCGGCACCAGCAGTTCGTTTAGCTACCTAAGGATGGTATTTTTGCTACGGGGTTTTGGAGAAGTTCGGACGCCGTGAGGACGTTTTAGGGTTTTATGTCATCACTACCATGATAATGCCGTCAGGACACAGTAGACTGGCATACAATTGCTGAGGTTTAGGTATTGGTTCTTAGCTAGTTCAGATAAAGCCTAAGAATCCGCTCCCCTTACCACGGTGGGACACCCACGTGTTTAATCATGGTTTGTAAGTAAAATTACCCCAAAAGGAGAAAATGTGGTCAAAAGCGCCATCCTGGGGTCCCCGACTTTGAAAGTTACGACTTTATTGAAATCTTGCGGACGTCATTATGGGCATGTTTAAACTTGGTTTCCATGTTCTATATGTTGAATGCGTAACGCGACCCCTAAAGGATACTTACCCGGACGGGCCAGCTCCGTACTGTTATCCTCGCTTCAAGGCTTTCTTGCGCTGCCCTGATGGCTGCTACCCTGCACTCGGTATCTGCAGGATTGAGCGGCATCATCCGGACTTGGATGATGTTATCAAGTCAAACAGCGACTGGAAGGCCTTCTCTGGCTTCCTGAAAGCTTTCGAAGCTGCTTCGCTGGAGTCCGAGACGAGCGCGATGTCGATGTGCGACACGGTAAAGAAAAACCCTCATAGGGATGGAGCGTTGCTGTACAAGCGACTGTTCGGCAATATTTTGAGGCGAGCCAAATCTATAGCGGAGTTCAACGCGATGCTCAGTGACGCTGGTGGATTACCGTGGCAGATAGCCCAGAGGAGGGGCTGGAGGTGGCTTCCCCCGAATATGGTGGGGGATGATGGCGAGGTATGCATGCTGCCTTTGACATTAGGCATTGAACGATGAATAACGATACACGCAGCCAGTGAAACGCGATCCGCGCGAGAGGAGGGTTTCGACCAGCCATGTGATAGAACGACTATCCAAACCTATCATGGAACACATGTTTGGCGCCGAAGAGGAGAGAAGAGGTCAGGATGCAAGTCTTCTGTTGACGGGGCTTGCACATACTGCGCTACGTCAGGCCTAGGACCGCTTGACCAAGGAGGGAAAAAGGGATTTTCATAAACTAACTAAACTTACTGCTGAGAAGGAGGCAGCAGTAAAGGCGCTTCGAAAAGTTAGTGTAACGGGGCAACGGGAAAAGAAGATCAAACTGGCAAGGGTGGTAATCCTTAAGACTTTCCAGGAACTGTCCGCAAAAAGGAAGTTCGAGGATTTGGAAGGCCTAGCCATACTCGATGAGCAAGAGAGGGAATTGCGGTTGCTGGCCCGCTCGGTCGTAGACGGGGAAGGTATTTATCTAAAGCCATTCGCTGCTAGAGGGCATAACTAATCATGCATTTGTTTATAATTGCAGTTGTCTTGAAAGAAGAGCAGTTCCTCGCGCGGGGAGACGTAGGAGCGCGGCACCACACTGCTTCAGACGCAAGATCGGGCTCAGGGGATGAGAGTGGATCTGATGAAAGCAGTGACTCGGGGTACAGCGATTAAATGATCAACTGGGCTCGCGACCTTATGGAAAATGGACGTTTGTTATATGGGACTCGGGCTGGTAATGGGTATCTCCGTGCTGGCACACTCTGAGCTGGCGATGGGAACTGGATTTCTACTCGTATAATCTAGCCTCGAATTTGGCCGTATGACCATGTGTAAACAAAAGCATCTGCAGCATCGACGCGTAATTTGAAGCCCCTCCATCCATCACTCATAATGAATCGCCCTCACTTTCAGAAAAGGTAAATTTGGATGTTACCGCTGTACGAAACTCCCTCTTCTACCTGTGCTCTTAAACTAGGTGGTGTATCTCGACATATCTATTCCGAAGTTGATTCTTTGTAATAGGGTCGAAAGCCGAAGATCCGCGATTGACATTGTGAACAAGTCACAAATGCGCCTGGATTTAAGACGTGAGGGTTTGAAATAGGAGAACGCTGCCGATCTGTAAGGGGCCAGGGCGGTAATCATGTGGGGTGGAACTATTGGGATCGTCGGTGTAAGATCGGTGTAAGCGCATTTTTAATGATAACAATCACGGTGGTCCCTCAAAAAAGTCCGTTCGGAGCTTTTACAGAGGGAAATGAAGAAGTTGTGAATACACAGCATAAGTTCACGATTCACGAAGTGGCAGCCACATCAAGTCCGTTACATAATCCTGCTTGTCTGAAAGTCCGGGCCGGTGTCCGACTTTCACCTGCGCACGGCGGCGCACCCCCTTTGTTGTGTAAATTAACACCCTTTCAAGGATGATTCTTGGTGCTCTCGTCATACGCTTCAAAAACATATTGCTTACATATATTTGGACGTCAACTAAGTCATCGTGTACAAGGGGGACTACTTAGAAGGCTCATTGATCTTCCAGAAATTCGGATGTCATAGTGCTCACAATCGTTAGCGATTCTGAGGATGTACCACACTAATAAGTGCTTCGGAGAATAATTAAAGAAACGCACAAAATAGCCTTTCGATAAGACGTGGCTCAGCTAACACTCCCGACCTGTAACGGTAAAGCAGAAACCCAGCTTCCAAAATGGAGAACATCAACACTGTGGTTCCATACAACTACTATAATTGCGACGGCTCGGGTTCAATATGCTCACAGCCAATCGTAAACCATGGATGACCTGTTCAAGAAACGAGGATACGCGGGAAGAACGTGGGCGAAGGATAGCCAAATCTGGAGAAGGATAATAAGTAACCCGGAGTTTGTTACATGTAAGTAACAGAAAGGAAGAAGAGTCGTTTTTAAATTATAACGCGACGCACAAGGTACAGGAAAAGGTGCCTCTTGTCCGCTTCGGTGGACGTATCGGTTACAAAGAGCCATCCAATTGATGTTCCAAGTATGGTAAATGGGAACGCAGTCATCGCATCCAGTCCCCATACGATACTGAGAACAACGCTCCACGCCATAATTAACACCATCAGGGTCGGGCGTGCTAGTTTTGGGTGCACAATTGGAAGAGTCCGTCGACCCACAGCCGCATCTCCTATAGCATCCTTGAAGTCCTGAGCTTGAATAGTGCACAGAATGATACCGGCACTACAGAATATAGCGATAGAGGAAGTAGGATTCAGTGCGGCCACGTCTTTTCCTGAGTGACAATAGTCTGCGATCATATAAATACGGAGCGGTGGAAAGGTCCTAACCTGCGAGCAGGCACGCTCCTACCTCGGCGCTTGCATGTCCAACTGCGTTCAAGACGTTTCTCGCAAACCAGTGGCCCGCCGCGTATCCCATTTCGTCATAGATTACCACAATGATGCAGTTTACGATGCTGGAGTACAGCAGCGCATTACTGTAGCTCGCGCTCCATGCCCAGCATACGAATGGGAGGATATATCGTAGGGTCTGCGCTGTACGAAGAGACATACGTCCTGAGGGTAGCGGACGGTCCGGCTTGTTCTGTATGTCCTCCTCCGGGTTAAGAGTCTGGTTAGAAAGATTGAGCTGAAGAGTCTGAAGCCAGATCCAGAAGATGACATGTGGGAGACGCGAGAGGGAGGCGAGTGGAGCGGATGCGGCGGCTAA
>JAKOPK010000554.1:0-15513 GCA_024195185.1 Coniferiporia weirii
TTTTTTTTTGATTATTCCTTCAGAATTATCTAATACAAGGTTGCCCCCCCGAAGGGGGGGCCTAGACTAAACAACTATGGAGGTGCCCGTCACTGCACATCATGCAGAACTGGGTGGGGTGCATGCCCCCAGGGGGGCCAAGTGGGAATACACGCCCTATTAAAGAGAGGGGAAAGGAAGGAGGAAAGGGAGGGATACATATTGCGACCATTGCCCATAACTAATAAAAGAGAGGAAAACTGATGGTCATTTAGAAGTGGAAGGGGGGGTGGCAGTGAGAGCCTGACAGAAACCAGTAAAGGAAGCCGAAAGGCAGTCGCTAAACAGAGGGGAAGGGAGAACATCCTTCTTGACCTCCTACCGCCATCATCTATGGATACTGCTCTGGAATGCTTGGGGTCGGTCACAGAACCCGTTATCTGGCTCGGTCGTCGACTGAGTCGATACGCGAGAGAACTTTCCAACTCACATGGTGGGCTTACTGCTATGTGGTCTCCTGGTCGCCTTCATCGTCATTGGCACGCAAGGGGCAGTGCCCGCCAGTGGGCCTTGGGACCCATCGTTAACGTCCCTGCTGGGAGTGATGACTTGGTGAGGATGATTCACATCCACGTCTGCACTGATTCCCTCTGCTTCAGTGCTCCCAGAGACGGGTGTATACCTGTTCAATGGGGGGGGGCATGACATTAATGCCCTTAGTGGGGGGGGGGCAACCCTCTGCCCTGCGCAGCGGTCGGCGGGAGCCGGGCAACCTCGAACCTGGGTAGTACTGGGTCTGTCCCTTTGGGGGCCGCTTAAATGCGGAGGCTGTGCCGGGCTTAGCAACCCGGTCCCTTCAGGGAAACAACTGCTCCCCCAAAGCCCAATGGGCAGCCCAAAAGGGTCCTGATGATGGCATTCTTTGCCAAAAGGGATAGGGGTCTCATAACAGGGGGTATGGCGATGATAACCAGCCGACGCGAAAGCAACAGGCCACCCTCGGCCTTCTGGAAATGGCTAGGGGACTCCTGGGGAGGCATTCCAACCCAGGTCAACCTAGACTGGCTCCTCTAGGTGGTTAGTATGGCGGACTCCTGGGGAGGCATTCCAACCTGGGTCAAGCTATGCGACACAGTAAGTCCTGCATGCTGCAGATCCAGAAGCCAGCACTTCTATTGCATCAGGAGATGATTCCCCGTGCTTGCGCAGGTTTTTGAAGCGCATGCAGGACATGGGGAAATGGAAGCAGCTGGGGACTCCTGGGGTAATCCTAAAAGCTGCCCTGGGTCAACCGGTCTGTGGAAGCAAGCCCAGGCACTGGCAGGAGAGTTGCCACCGGTGGCCGCAGAGTACTAAATCTGCCGTGGGTCCACGTCGGGGTAATTCTGACTGTGGCGCTTAAGTTGATTCCTCAGAATGAAGCGGCACTCTACAATGGAAAGTGGGGGGTGGGGATACTTGGGTTCGGGTAGTGGGGTAGTGCCTACAGCGCCGCGACCCTCACACTACACCCTTGCACACTGTATACCTACAAACCAGCGCACTGTAGAGGACAGTGGAGGGGCCTTGGTCAGCCCATACTCCGAGGAAGGTGCATGCGTATGT
This sequence comes from Coniferiporia weirii, assembly GCA_024195185.1. Lineage (NCBI taxonomy): Eukaryota > Fungi > Basidiomycota > Agaricomycetes > Hymenochaetales > Hymenochaetaceae > Coniferiporia > Coniferiporia weirii. Next base: position 1,585 of record JAKOPK010000554.1, read on the forward strand.
TCGGCCTCGCAAGAGAGTCGTTAATCTGGGCTAACCGGCTCCAGTTCCTTGCCAACGAGGAAAACTGGCTGCCTCCTAACCAATACGGGGGGCGTCAGGGCCATTTGGTCTACGACGCCTCCCAGCACCTTTTACAGATAGTTGAGCGTGCCCACTCGAAAGGCCAAGTATGCTCCATCCTTGTGGTGGACATACAAGGATTCTTCGACTCGGTTCACCCAGCCCTCCTCCACCAGCAACTCGTGTCCATGGGCTGTCCGCTTAACATGGCAGACTGGTGCCTATCATTCATGACGGGCCGCAGCGTCTCCATCTCCTTCGATGGGACAACCCTGCCCAGTGCACCCAAACCCGATCTTGGAACCCCACAAGGGTCCCCAGTATCCCCCATCCTGTCGACCATATTTGCAGGGCTCGCCATCCGGCGCTTCTGACAGCCGGGATGCAATCTCCTTGCGTATGTGGACGACCACCTCATCATCTGTGTGGGCCCCGACATCACCTCCAACTGCGACACCCTAGCCCGCGCCTACCACCAACTTGATGGTCACTTCCTCCGGCTCGGCCTCAACATCGAAGCCGCGAAGACAGAGGCACTCCATTTCCACCCCCCCTGGCGCACCATCGGTTACAACAACTGGAGGACCACAGGCATTCAAATCACACCCACCACCATCATCAAACCCACTAACCCCCTGCAATGGCTCAGAATATGGTGGGATCCTGGTCTCTCATTCAAAGCCCATGTTGAGCGTATGCGCTCAAAAGGACTCTCTACCCTCGCCACCCTCCACATCCTAGGCAACACCGAACGCGGAATCTCGGCCCTCCTCCTACGCCAACTGTACTCAGCCTGCATGCGCACCGTGCTTGCATGGGGCATGCCTGTCTGGTACCATGGCCGCTCCCAAAAAACCCTGGTCAATCGTCTACAGGCGGTCCAAAACACCACCTGCCAATGGATTTTAGGCGTCTACAAAGGCGCATCCCCCCTCTCTACTAATTTTCTCTGTTCCACCCCCCCTTTCTTTGCTTACTTCGAGTACTTAAAGACTGGCCATGCCCTGCATCTCTGGCGCACCCCACACCCTGTAGGCCGTCGTCGCTATCGAGACAGCACTAACCTTCCCTTCTCCCATTCTTTGCAGGTCCATGTCCCACATGTCCAACAAGTCCCCACGTATACGCACCCCCCTTGGATGGATCCCCTGGCCTTCGGGCAGGGGCGGATCATTTTCGAAGTCCCCCCCATCCCTGTTCCCTCCGAGGTCCAACACAATTTCGTCGTTCGAGCTCGGGAACAGTGCACCTCCACCTCACTCCAGGTATTCACTGATGGCTCTCGCATTGGTACCAACTCGGGGTCCACCATCTGCGCAATGCGCAGCACTCAAAAACTCGGGTACCATCGCCTAGCATCCCCCTCAATTGCCACAGCCACAGATGCCGAAATCTTTTCACTTGCCGGCACTCCAGGGTGGGTGGCCACCCACCTTCGAGATCACCTGATGGAAGTATCGGACATCCATTTCATGTCCGACTCCCTCACGGCCATCAACTTATTCAGGACTTGGCCATCCACTTCGGGGGCCCAACTCCTCCCCACCTGGAAGGCAGGCATGCAAACGCTCCTTGACTCATTCCCTGGCCTCACCATCCACTTCGCGTGGTGTCCCGGTCACTCGGACATTGCTGGCAATGAATGGGCAGATGCCGAGGCGAAGGCTGCAACAGATTTGCCCCCGTCCTCACTCGCCCCCTCCATATCTGCACTCAAGGAGCAGTCCACTCTCATCGCCCACGCGCGCTGGTCTCATCAACTGGCCCGACCACTCGCTTCGACAGCCGACAAGTACCTGGCCGTAACTGGACCCCCCACCCGCACGCCGTGCAAGCTCCTTATGCTCTTCGTGGACCACCCCCACTGCAAGCTATCAGCAGTAGCGTAAGTCCTCTGTCGCGCCAGTCCCTACGGGGGATACTGGCTGAGCTTTGACTCAGTCTACCGGTGCATACATGGCCTGATCCCCTACTGCCAATGGCACAACCACCCCCCATGGCCCACCCAGTCCACCACCCACATTCTCGGCGGCTGTGACACATTCCAGGCATGGATCCCACGAGTCTGGCCGGCTAATCGCCCCCCCCAGCCCACCACAGTGAGTGGGCAGATGAAGCCCTCCTCCCTACCCTTTGGCGCTGGCTGCGTGCAACAGGACACCTTAACCATATCTCAGACCGCACCGTGGGGTCCATTCAGTTGGCATTCGCCGCCATGGACCTGGACGGTCTGCCCACCTCCGGAGAGGACTTCGACCTCAACGTTCTTAGGGACTATGTGCGTCAATACCTCGGACCCAGGACACAGGACACAGACCCGGCTCTCTTGGAGCTCGCAGGTAACGCTCCTCCCTTTCCCTCTGATTAATGACTGGCTTTCGGTTTCCCTCATCGGTTTCTGTCTGGCTCTCACTGCCACCCCCCCTTCCATTTCTAAGCGTCCATAAGTTTTCCTCTCTTTTATTAGTTATGGGCAATGGTCGCAATATGTATCCCTCCCTTTCCTCTTTCCCTTTCCCTCTCTTTAATAGGGTGCATACTCCCACTTGGCCCCCTCGGGGGCGTGCACCCTGCCCAGTTCTGCATGATGTGCAGTGACGGGTGCCTCCATAGTTGTTTAGTCTAGGCCCCCCCTTCGGGGGGGCAACCTTGTATTAGATAATTCTGAAGGAATAATAAATAAAAAATAAAAAATAAAAAAATCAACCGCTGTCAGCACAGCCGTTTTTTCCACTAGGCCATCCTGCCCCTGGCAGACACGGGATGGGGAGAGGGTGAACCCAGTGGGTACCGGGGTTCCGGCAAGGAGGCACCTGTCACGCATGTGGCGTGCGAACGAAACACTGTGGCACATCCTTCTTGTCCTTTAACCACCACCACCGATATTTTGCAGTGGTAGCTCATACTCCCTCAGAATGTCATCTAGTGGTCCAGGTCGCCCCCCCCTGTCCCAACCCTTCCAACTTTTCGTCGTTTAAGGCCTCGTTCGCATCCTTGGACGCGGCCTCGAAGCCGCCGGCGCCCCCACCACCACAACGCCCAGCGTCCTCACCACCGTCCTCCCCCCGCCAGTTCCCGGTTCTTGCTGAAGAGCCAGCACTAGGCCCCACTTTCCAGATGTCGTCCCCGGACCCCCTTCAAGGTGCCCCCTCCTCCCCTGTCATACAGGGTGGAGCGGGGGAAGACTTGGCCATGGAGCTCGGCAGCCCCTGCACCCCTCAAATGCAGACCAGCAAGAGGTCCGCCGACACCCTCACCCCCCTCGTTCACCCAGCAAGAGTCTCGGAGTCCCAACGGATACTTTTCAAGTCAGTTGCCAGGTTTGAGGACCTTTACCATAGGGTCAACAGTGGCCCCGCTGAAGCCACCCCCTCCGAGACGGCATTCGAAATCGCTCGGTACCTTGGCAGGACACTAGCACACTGCCACGTCACCTTGACATCGCTGAAACAGGCACAAGCAGGAGGCCCCCACCCCCAGAACGTGGAACTACACAATGTTACCATGCAATATGGTATCGCGGCTACAGGCTACAATGTAGACCTGCCCGTCCCCTTCTCCACTGGCGCCCACGGCCCCCCACTGCAGACTGCTCGCCCCACCCCCCCATCTGATGAAATGAAGGAGCTGAAGTTAGCCATGCTGAAGCTCACCTCAGACATCAGGGCCATTTCCCGCCAGGTTGCCTCCCTGGCTGCTCATCCCCCTCCACGCCCCCAACAGGCCTCGAGGACACCAGCTCCCACCAACGTGGGAGGCACCCAGACCACCCCTGTGGCAGCGGCCCCAATAGCTGGTGCCCCTATCTCCTACACCCAGGCTGCAGCTCAACCCACAGCCCCAACTAACCCCCCACAGGTAACCGCCGCGGCCACTGCCGAGAAGAAGAAGAAGTCTAAGCGTCAACTGCCTCCCCCCCCCAAGATGTATGCCAAGGACCCTACTCTGGTGCTTAGCACAGGTCTCCATGTCCCTCGCGCCGAATCTAGACTCTCTGGTTCAATCCTCACCCAGTGGGCTTGAGAATTCTTTGACACCCTTCCCACAGCAGACCAGGTCACTGTGCTTTCCTCGGCATTCAACGTCAAAGGAAACATTGTGTCCGTCTTTGCCCACCACCCCCCCAACACGACCCCTACAACAGAGACGATCATTGATCGCCACCAGGTTGCGTTTGCGCGCCATATGCACGATAGGTGCCTCGTCGCAGATGCCATCCTCCCGGATGACTTCATCCTTTCCCCATCCTGCATCTGCCAACGCTCGGCCTTGCGCATCTCTATGGTGCCCACCACCGATATGTTCAGCTCTGGAGGCAAAATATTCACTCATGCCCAGCTTTTGTCGGAAGTGAAGCACAACCCGGCGCTTCGCAATCTCGACTTCATTATCCCCCCTCACTTCACAACACCGGCTGAGAATGTAATCAACCTCAAACAGTGCCCCGTCTCCTTCTCCTTCTCTGACCCTGATGGCCAAATCCGTGCGCACCTTCTCAAGAGGCCCTGGGTCTGGCTATTTGGCACCGCCCTCCGGCTCTCCATCCCACCTGTCCGCCCCAGCCTCACCCAGTGTGAGTGCTGCCAGGCCCTCAGGCACGGCACGAAGGGCTGCAAAGCCCCAGCGATGTGCACCGAATGCGCCGGCAACCATCGCACCATTAACCATTGCAAATCCTGCGCCGACTGCGCCACCGAAGCCAATGAGTCGGACCACTGCCCCCACCCTCGCCACTGCCGCAACTGTGGTGGCGACCACCCCGCCACTTTCTCTGCTTGTCCCAAGAAGCGCTGCTTCCGCGGCATCCTCTCCGGGCAAGAACAAGACTTCCCCATCCTCCCCGAAGAAGAAGAATACTAATGAGTACACAACTTCATGTATTCCAGTGGAACGCCACCTGCTCACTTGTGGCGATACAATCCCTTTTTCCTTCTCTTTCTTCGGCTCCCTCTCCACCTCATCTCATTCTGATCCAAGAACCTCCCTGGTATCAAATTGGAATGCAACCCTCCCTTACTGACCCAGCTGGACTCCCTATCTATGGTGTTCCATCTATCTCTGGATATGTCACCATTTTACCCCCCAACACGCACCCATGCATTGTAACATATGTCTCTCGGAACCTCCCCCCTGCCTCATGGTCTGTCATCAGCCCCGCCACCAGTGGCACGGATGTACTGACGGTCGAGGTATGCGCACAAGTCACTATCCGGGTCTGCAACTTTTACGGGATGCATCCCCCGGAATGCGATGCCCCCTCCCCCCAGTATCCAGGTGAGTCTCTCCTATTTTCACTCCCCCTGGTGCTGGCCACCTCCCTTCTGGTGTGTGGTGACTTCAACCGTCGCCACCACTCATGGTCTGATCTTGCCGCCACTAGGCGGGAGTCGTTGGGGGTGCAACCCCTCGATGATTTCTTCCGGGAAAACAGCCACGAGCCTGCCCATGCGCCGGACTCTGACTCCCGTCCAAAGGATGGTCCCCATCGGTGCCCGATTGACATGGTGTGGGCCCCACCTCATATCGCACCGGAGTCTATCTTAGACTCCTTTACTTCGGTGCGATCCACCCTCTCTGACCATGCCCAGCTCTCTTGGGTGGTCACCACTAACCTCCCACCACCTCTTCCCCGAGTACACCGCCTCACAAACGACGACTATGGGGAGTGGTCAGAACTAGCTTTCCCCGCCCTGACTGAAGCCTTCAAACTCCTGGCCAGACCATTGGATTCTAGGCATCTACAAGGGTGTGTCCCCCTATTCCACAAATTTTCTTTGTTCCCTTCCCCCCTTCTTCGCGTATTTTGAATATTTAAAGACTAACCATGCCCTGCGCCTTTGGCGCACCCCCCACTCAATCGGCCACCATCATTATCTTCCACGTGCTAATATTCCCTTCTCCCTTTCTCTGCAGGCCCGTGTCCCCCGTGTCCAACAGGTCCCAGCATACATGCACCCCCCTTGGACCGACCCCCTTGCCTTCAGGCAGGGCCGGATCAGCTTCTCCGTCCCCCCCACACCAGTTCCCTCAGAGGTCCGGACAGACTTTGTCTGTTGAGCTCGGGAATTGTGCACACCACTATCTGTCCAGGTCTTCACCGATGGCTCACGCCTCGGCCAGAAGGCTGGATCTGCAATCATCGCCATGAATGGGCCGAACCGGCTTTCAGCTCACCGACTGACCTCACCCCTGTGCGCCACTGCCACAGATGCCGAACAGTTTTCCCTCGGCATCGCCCCTGGCTGGGCAGCTCGCCATCTTCACGATGCACTGGAGCACATCACAGACATCGTTTTCATGTCTGACTTGCTAACAGCACTAAACCTTTACAAGCGCTGGCCCTCCACCTTGGGGGCCAACCTCCTCCCACTCTGGAAGTCGGGTGTCCAGACCCTTCTGGACTCCTTCCCACAGCTCCATGTGCACTTTGCCTGGTCCCCTGGTCATGAGGACATCGCGGGTAATGAATGGGCTGACGTGGAAGCCAAGGCGGCCACACACCTACCCCCCTCCAACCTACCCCCCTCTATCTCCACGCTGAAGGAACAGGCGACCCTCACGGCCTGTGAGCGTTGGTCCCTCCAACTGGCCCACCCCCTCGCCTCCACCACCGACAAGTACTTGGTGGTCACGGGCCCCCCTACCTGGACGCCTAGGAAGCTACTCACACTCCTAGTCGACCACCCTCGCTGCAAGCTATCTGCAGTAGCTCAAGTCCTCTGCCGCGCCGGTCCCTTTGGGGGCTACTGGCTGAGCTTTGACTCAGCCTACCGACACACGCATGGCTTGATCTCGTACTGCAGGTGGCACAACCACCCCCCCTGGCCAACGCAATCCTCCGCACACATCCTGGGCGGCTGCGAGTCGTTCGCACATTGGATTCCATGCATCTGACCATGATGCCGACCTCCCCCTGTCCACCACTCTGAATGGGCAGACGAAGACCTCATCCTGGTCCTGCAATGCTGGTTGTGTCTGACGGGACACCTAAACCGCATCTCGGACCATACCGCAGGGGCCATTCGTTTGGTGTTCGCTGCCATGGCTCTGGACGGCCACCCCACCACCGACGGATTGAACATGGACACCTTATGGGACTACGTGCATCGATACCTCGGACCTCGGACACAGGACATGGACCCGGCTCTCTTGGAGTTGTCAGGTAACACTCCCCCCTTTTCCTCTGACTTGTGAGCGCCTTTCGGACTCCCCTCGGTTTCCCACATGGCACTTGCGCCTCCCCCTTCCCTCTTCTTAGGCTACCCCACAGTTTTCCTTCCTTTTATTAGTTAGGGCATGGCGTCGCTATATGTAAACCTCCCTTTTCTCTCCCCCTCTTTTTCCCTTAATAGGGTGCGTTGTTACACTAGCCCCCCTCGGGGGGATGCACCCCACCCAGTTTTGTGCGATGTGCGATGATGGGCACCTCCATAGTTGTTTAGTCATGGCCCCCCCTTCGGGGGGGCAGGTGTATTAGATAATTCTGCAGGAATAATAAAAAAAAAGAAACACTGTGGCAATCGATGATTGTTTCGGTCGTTGGGGTTTGTGTGGAGGGGCGATGGGCAAAGATGGTCACGACGTTGCCCTTGACGTTGAACACCAAGGATAAGACTCATCGACTTTTGCAGCGGTAGCTCAAACTCCCTCAGATGTCATCCAGTGGTTCAGGTCACCCTCCCTGTCCCAACCCTTCTAACTTCTCATCGTTTAAGGCGTCGTTCGCGTCCATGGACGCGGCCTCGAAGCCGCCAGCACCCCCACCCCCACAACGCCCAGCGTCCTCACCGGCGTCCTCCCCCCACCATGTCCCGGCTTTCATTGAAGAACCAGCACTTGGCCCCGCTTTCCAGATGTCGTCCCCGGACCCCCTTCAAGGCGCCCCCTCCTCCCCTGTCATACAGGGTGGGGCAGGCGAAGACTTGGCCATGGAGCTCGGCAGCCCCCACACCCCCCAAGCGCAGACCGGCAAGAGGTCCACCAACACCCTCACCCCCCTCGTCCGCCCAGCACGAGTCTTGGAGTCCCAATGGATACTGTTCGAGTCAGTCGCCAGGTTCGAGGACCTTTATCGTCAGGTCAATAGTGGCCCCACTGAAGCCACCCCCACCGAGACGGTGTTCGAAATCGCTCGGTACCTAGGCAGGACACTTGCACACTGCCATGTTACCTTGTCATCGCTGAAACGGGCACAAGTAGGAGGCCCCCACCCCCAAAATGTGGAACTACACAACATTGTCACGCAGTACGGTATCGCAGCAACAGGTTACAATGTGGACCTGCCCACCCCCTTTTCCACCAGTGCACACGGCCCCCCGCCGCAAGCCCCCCGCCCCCCCCTCCAATGAAATGAGGGAGCTGAAGTCAGCTATGCTGAAACTCACCTCGGACGTCAGGGCCATATCTCGTCAGGTCGCCTCACTGGCAGCTTGTCCCCCGCCACGCCCCCAACAGGCAGTGAAGACACTGACTCCCACCAATGTGGGAGGCACCCAGACCACCCTTGTGGCATCGGCCCCAGCTGCCGGTGCCCCTATTTCTTATGCCCAGGCTGCAGCCCAACCCGCGGCCCCTACTAACCCCTCACAGGTGACCACTCCGGCGACTACCGAAAAGAAGAAGTCTAAGCATCAACTGCCACCCCCCCCCCCCCCAAGATGTTTGCCAAGGACCCCACTCTGGTCCTCAGCACTGGTCTCTGTGTTCCTCATGCCGATTCTAGGCTCTCAGGTGCTATTCTCACCCAGAGGGCCCGAGAATTCTTCGATGCCCTCCCAACTGCAGACCGTGTCACCATGCTGTCCTCAGCATTCAATGTCAAGGGCAACATCGTGACCATCTTCGCCCACTGCCCACCCAACTCGACCCCCACAACGGAGACGATCATCGATCGCCACCAGGTTGCATTTGCACATCATATGTGTGATAGGTGCCTCGTAGCCGACGCCATCCTCCCGGATGACTTCATCCTCTCCCCGTCCCGTGTCCGCCAACGCTCGGCATTACGCATCTCTATGGTGCCAACTACCGACATGTTTGGTCCCAGAGGCAAGATCTTCACCCCCTCCCAACTTCTGTCGGAAGTAAAGCACAACCCTGCGCTTCGCAACCTCGACTTTGTGATCCCCCCTCACTTCGCTACACTGGGAGAAAACCTCGTTAACCTCAAACAGTGTCCGGTTTCCTTCTCATTTGCCAATCCAGATGGCCAAACCCATGTGCGCCTCCTCAAGAGGCCCTGAGTCTGGCTATTCGGCACCTCCCTCCGCCTTTCCGTTCCGCCCATCCGCCCCAGCCTCACGCAATGTGAGTGCTGCCAGGCCCTTGGACACGGCATGAAGGGCTGCAAAGCCCCCATGATGTGCGCCGAGTGTGCTGGCAACCATCGCACCACCAACCACCACAAATCTTGTGCCGACTGTGCCACAGAAGCCAACGAGTCAGACCACTGCCCCCACCCCTGCCACTGCTGCAACTGCAGGGGCAACCATCCCGCCACCTTCTCTGCCTGCCCCAAGAAATGCTGCTTCCGCAGTATCCTCTCTGGACAGGAACAAGACTTCCCTATACTCCCCAAAGAAGAAGAATATTAATGAGTGCACAACTACATGCACTGCAGTGGAACGCCACCCACTCACTCGCAGCGATACAATCCCTTTTCCCTTCTCTTTCCTCGGCCCCGTCTCCCCCTCATCTGCTTGTAATCCAGGAACCGCCCTGGTACCCAATCGGACTGCAACCTTCTCTGACTGATCCAGCTGGTCTGCCTATCTATGGTGTCCCATCTATCCCTGGCTATGTCGCTGTCCTCCCACCTGACACATGCCCGCATGTTGTAACGTATGTATCTCGCAACCTTCCCCCTTCCTCCTGGTCCGTCATCGGCCCCGCTACACATGGCACAGATGTACTGACAGTGGAGGTACACACGCAAGTTACCATCCGGGTCTGCAACTTCTATGGAATGAGCCCCCCAGAGCAGAACGCCCCCTCCCCTCAGTACCCTGGTGAGTCCTTTTTATTCTCACTCCCCCTGGTGCTAGCCACCTCCCTCCTGGTATGCGGCGACTTCAACCGTCGCCACCACTCATGGTCCGACCTTGCCGCTTCCCAGTGGGAGTCGTTGGGGGCCCAACCCCTCAATGACTTCTTTAGGGAACATGGCCTTGAGCCTGCCCATGCACTGGATTCCGACTCCCGTCCTACAGACGGACCCCGTCAGTGCCCTATTGACATGGTGTGGGCCCCCCCCCCCATATCACACCGGAGTCCATTTTAGACTCCTTTACTTCGGCACGGTCCACTCTCTCCAACCACTCCCAGCTCACCTGGGCGGTCACCACTAACCTCCCCTCACCACTCCCCTGAGTCTGACGCCTCACAAACGACGACTATGGGGAGTGGATGGACCTAGCCTTCCCCGCCCTGACTGAGGCCTTCAAACTCCCGACCAACAACTCCATCCACCTTGATGCTAAGGCCGCAGCAGTGGTACACGCCATGGAGGCGGCCCTTCAGCCATTCACCACCCTCACACGACTGTCGAAGACCGAGGTCCTTTGGTGGACGCCCACCTGCGGCAACCTCCTTAAGGCCATCGATGCCACCCCCACCAACTGCCAGTGAGCAGCCGCGTGCCAAGCTTTTAAGTGAGGGGTACGGGCAGCAAAACGAACCTATTACTCAGAACAGGTGGTGGAGGCTAACCCCTCCAACATCTGGTCCTGGGCCAAACGTGGCCTGGGCACACGCCCCACCCAAGTCCCCTCACTTAAACACGTGGACGGCTCCTTCACCCAGTTGGACAAGGAAAAAGGTGAGTTATTCCACGCCACCTATTTCCAAGAACCGCCCCCCCTCCCACCCCCCCCACCGGGCACTCCCCCTCTACTCCTTACCGAGCTGACAGATGCACTCACCGACACCTCTAACTTGTCGGCTCCGGGGCCATCGGGCATCGGCTATCGCCCACTCAAATGGGTGATTGCTGCATTTCCTGATGAGACCCTGACTCTTTTCAACAACTGCCTGCGCCTGGGGCACCACCCTGAGTGCTGGTGGGCAGCAAAAGTGGTCATGCTTTGGAAACTGAATAAGAAAGACCCATTCTCTCCCCACTCTTACCACCCCATAACACTCGAGGAGACCCTGGGCAAGCTCCTCGAGAAAATGATCGCTAACTGGCTACAGTTCCTTGCTAACACTGAGAGCTGGCTGCCACCTAACCAGTATGGGGGGCGTCAAGGACACTCAGTCTATGACACTGCCCAGCACCTCCTCCAACTAGTGGAGGGTGCCCACTCAATGAACCAGGTCTGCTCTATCCTTGCAGTAGACATTCAGGGCTTCTTTGATTCGGTGCACCCCCAACTCCTCCACCAATAGCTACTCATGATGGGCTGTCCGCCTAACATGGCAGACTGGTGCCTCTCATTTATGACAGGGCGAAAAGTCGCCATCTCCTTTGATGGCACATCAACCCCTCTGACTCCTAAACCCAACCTCGGCACCCCCCAGGGATCCCCCACCTCCCCCATCCTATCGACGATCTTCGCTGGCCTTGTCTTACGCCACTTCCAGTGGTGCGGGTGCAAACTCCTGGCCTACGTCGATGACCATCTCATTGTATGCGTCGGCGCCTCTGTCACCGCCAACTGCAAAACGCTCACAGACGCATACCGACACCTCAATGGCCTCTTCAACCAGATCGGACTCAACATTGAGGCCACCAAAACCGAGGCTCTCCACTTTCACCCACCCCATCGCAAACTCGGCTACCACGGCTGGGACACGATGGGGATTCAAATCGATCCTGACACCCTAATCCACCCCCCCATCCCCCTCTGCTGGCTGGGGATCTGGTGGGACCCGGGCCTCTCCTTCAAACCCCACGTGGAGCACATGCGCTCCAAAGGTCTCTCCACACTCACTGCCCTCCGCATCCTCGGCAACACCGAACACAGCATCTCAGCCCTCCACCTCTGGCAACTGTACTTGGCATGCATACACACTGTGCTCGCATGGGGTGCGCCCATCTGGTACCATGGCCGGTCCCAGAAAACTCTTGTGAACCGACTGCAGGCCGTCCAAAACACCGCCTGCCGTTGGATTCTTGGTGTCTATAAGGGCGCGTCTCCCCTTTCCACAAATTTCTTATGTTCCCTCCCCCCATTTTTTGCTTATTTTGAGTATTTAAAAACTAACCATGCCCTGCACCTATGGTGCACCCCCCACTCTATTGGCCGCTGACGTTACTTGCCACGTGCTAACCTTCCTTTCTCCCTTTCTCTGCAGGCCCATGTCCCTCGTGTCCAACAGGTCCCAGTGTACACACACCCCCCTTGGGTCGACCCCCTTGCCTTTGGGCACAGTCGGATCAGCTTCTCCATCCCCCCCATACCAGTTCCCTCCAAGGTCTGGACAGACTTCGTCCATCAAGCTCGGGAACTGTGCACACCACTATCTGTCCAGGTCTTCACCAATGGCTCACGCCTAGGCCAGAAGGCTGGATCTGCTATTGTTGCCATGAGTGGGCCAAACTGGCTCTCATCTCACTGGCTGACCTCACCCCTGTGTGCCACTGCCACAGATGCCGAACAGTTCTCCCTTGGCATTGCTCCTGGCTGGGCTGCGCGCCACCTACACGACGCACTGGAACACGTCTCGGACATTGTCTTCATGTCTGATTCATTAACAGTGCTAAACCTCTACAAGCGCTGGCCCTCCACCTCAGGGGCCAACCTCCTCCCTCTCTGGAAGGCGGGGGTCCAGACTCTTCTGGACTCCTTCCCACAGCTTCACGTTCATTTCACCTGGTCCCTGGGTCATGAGGACATCGCGGGCAACGAATGGGCTGATGTGGAAGCCAAGGCAGCCACGAGCCTGCCCCCCTCCAACTTACCTCCCTCTATCTCCACGCTGAAGGAACAGGCGACACTCATGTCTCGTGAGCATTGGTCCCTCCAGCTCGCCCACCCCCTCGCCTCTACCGCCGACAAGTACTTGGCGGTCACGGGCCCCCCCACCCAGACGCCCAGGAAACTCCTTACACTCCTGGTCGACCACCCCCAACGTGAGCTATCAGCAGTTGCTCAGGTCCTCTGCTGTGCCAGTCCCTTTGGGGGCTACTGGTTGAGCTTCGACTCAGCCTACCGGCACACACATGGCTTGATATCATACTGCAGGTGGCACAACCACCCACCCTGGCCAGCACAATCCACGTCGCATATCCTGGGCGGCTGCAAGTCATTCATGGCCTGGATTCCGCGCGTCTGGCCTAAAACCCAACCCCCCCCTGTCCACCACTCCCAGTGGGCAGACGAAAACCTTATCCTGGTCCTGCGACGCTGGCTGTGCCTGACAGGACACCTCAACTGCATCTTGGACCGTACCGCAGGGGCCATTCATTTGGCTTTTGCAGCCATGGCTCTGGATGGCCACCCCACCACCGATGGACTGGACATACACCCTCAGGGCATATGTGCATCGCTACCTCGGACCTCGGACACTGGACACGGACCCGGCCCTTTTGGAACTCTCTGGTAATGTTCCTCCCTTTCCCTCTGATTTGTGAGAGCCTTTTGGATTCCCCCTGGTTTCCCATATGGCACTTGCACCTCCCCTTCACTTTTCTTCTCCTACTCCAAAGTTTCTCTCTTTTATTAGTAGGGCATGGCGTCGGCATATGTAAACCTCCCTTTTCTCTCTCCCTCATTTCCTTAATAGGGCGCGCTTTCCACCAGCCCCCCTTGGGGGGACGTGCCCTGCCCAGTTTCACGTGATGTGCAATGATGGGCGCCTCCATAGTTGTTTAGTCATGGCCCCCCCTTCAGGGGGGCAGATGTATTAGATAATTCTGCAGGAATAACA
>JAKOPK010000555.1:0-15510 GCA_024195185.1 Coniferiporia weirii
CCTCTACCCAGCACCCGATTTTGAGAAGCAGCTGTGGTGTATGCGGAACCCTAATACAGCGGCAGTCGCCTTCTGTTCGATGCTGGGCGTAAACCTGTTTGTCATGACGCGAGGTAACCTCGAATACAATCCCGTAAGGATGGTTGTCTTCTGTGACCCACTAACGGTAGGATGATTGAGTTTGTGTTGACGCTTCCATCTCACGGAGGAGTTTTTCTACAATATTAGTAGGTTTGTGCAGCCTCGAGTTCAATGACGAAAGCAATCGGCGCAGATTTTTCTTCTTCGATAAACAGAATTGATATGGCCTAGTATTAGCATAATATTCTCAATACCGGCAGTCGCTATACAGGATCGTCAGAAAACGGCCTCGATACCTTTCGTAAGTCTCCATCCAGTTTCCATGTTTTCCACTGGTGGATAACGCTTTATACTTTTTCTGGGGCAGGTGAGAAATGTCGGCCTCGTATTGGAAACAGATCTCTATGGCCTGTACAGAGCCCGGAGGTGCAAGGGTCTGGCCTTTCTTTTGGACCCCCTAAAGTTAAACTAGAAATTTCGTCTGGATGGTCGACTCGATTGATGTTCGCATTTTCGGGCTCCCGGTAAAAGTGCAGAAATCCGTGATGTACGGACCTCTTCTCAGCGTCCGATTTTTAGAAACAGCTGTGGTGTATGTGGAACCCTAATACAGCGGTAGTCGCCTTCTGTTCGATGCTGGGCGTAAACTTGTCATGGCGCAAGGTAACCTCGAGTACAAGTCCGCAAGGATAGTTCTTCTGTGACCTACTAACGGTATGGTGATTGGGTTTGTGTTGACGTTTCCATCTTACAGAAGAGTTTCTCTACAATATTGATAGGTTTGTGCAGCCTCGAGTTCAATAACGGAACAATAGGCGCTGATTTTCCTCGATGAACAGAATTGATATGGCCTAGTATCAGCATAATATTCTCAATGCCGGCAGTCGCTATACAGGATCGTCAAGAAACGGCCTCGATGCCTTTCGTAAGCCTCCATCCAGTTTCCATGTTTTCCACCGGTGGATAACGCTTTATACTTTTTCGGAGGCAGATGAGAAATGTTGGCCTCGTATTGGAAGCAGATCTCTATAGCTTGTACAGAGCCCGGAGGTGCAAGGGTCTTTCTTTTGAGCCCCTAAACTAGAAATTTCGCCGGAATGGTCGACCCGATTGATGTTCGCATTTTTAGGCTCCCGGTAGGCTTAAGAAGAGGCGCATATGGGCCAGCATCAGCCAAAACGTGAGGCATTGGCCAGATTGGCCCTTGTGATATCAATCAAACTTCGTTCATATCCGTCCAAAGAACGAGCGAACCTGCCAACTCGTTTCCATGAGGTAGCTGTCGTCATTGTCTCCGTCAGTGCTTTCAGCATTATAATAATACATCTTTAGTTCTCACACCCAATCACACCCTCATATAATCCACTCCCTCTTGTCGACCCTGTGTGTTCGCACAAACATCATGGCCGAGTCTCAGGTCTCTCTCCTCTCTTCCTCTTTCGACGCCATTAAGGGACTTTATGGCCATCTTAACTCGCTGGCGATTAAGGCCAATGTTGTTGTTCAAGACTGCGGAGCTAACGACAGCGAAGTGGGACGCTACTCGAAGGAGCTCGCGACATTCAAGAGCGAGGTAGTGGACATCTACAATCGATCTAGCATCTTCATCCAAATCGGACAGGCGAATATTACTGCGTTGATGGGGAAGGAGGAAACGGCCGAAGTCGTGAAGCAACTGAGCGATACCGTTACGGTGGCCAGAGCCCTGTTAGCGGAGCAGGAGAATGTGCTGCCTACTATAACCACCGCTCTCTCTGCATCAGACGCAGAGTCGCGCGTTGCCGCAGTCCTCCAGATCGAATCACAAAAACTGGGACAGTCTAGGAAAGATACTCACGACCGATTCGACCGCCTTTTTACCTTGTGCGAGGATCAGCTCCAGTCGCAACTTCAAACCTCTGCCGGATCGACGGACGATCCGTTAGCGAAAGTTGACGTCGAGGGAATCTCCGACGTCCTTAAGCTCTCATTTTACAAAACTCCGTTTCAAGTATACGCGGACGACTCTCAGCTTCAAACGTTGACCTCTACGCTTGCACTCCTAAACACTCGTCGCGGTAGCGACGTGAACTATGTTGCCACGCTTGAGGGCATAAGCCGAACGTGGATCGATGATTTTATCCGCGACTGTGCGACTGGGCCAAGACATATCACGCAGCTGGGTGAACGATACATCCAGCTCCTGGACGGATTTAGACATTTCCTTGTGGCCGAGATCGCTTCGTTGCCTGAACAGCAGGACCCACCTGCGATGGGCGGACTTGATTCTCAGCATTCAACACAGTCTTGGTGGAACACCTCGCAAATACCCGAAAGACTCCGCAGTATGGCTGCATGGCGCCGCGGAGGCAACGGAGGAGAGGGCGAAAAGGCTATCGACCTGGCGGCCACGGAAGCACGGGAGATTAGACAGCACGCCGCATTGCTAAAGGATATATATTCCCTGGTTAGCAAGGAGATTGAGCGAGAAAAGACACGGAAGTTCTCTGTTGCGCTTTGCGGGATGGTAAAGAGCGGGTAGGCAATCCTTAGCTCCCTAGAACGTCCATGTTCTTCTAACACGTTGGTTGTAGCAAATCCCTTTTTCTGAGCGCCGTCTTGGGCCACAGGGTCCTTCCATCGGACGGTATGCAAACTATTTTTGATTGTGAACCAGTCGCTGAGTGGACAAACTTTCCTATCACATGACAGAACTGCCTTCAACCGCTTGGCCATGTCGTATACGGCACGTCAAAGGTCAAACTGAACCACATCTTGTGCTATGTCCATCCAATGCCGCACCAATCTTTCAGAACGGTATTAAAAACCTTCGTACCAAGCTCGCTGAAAAGGGTAGATATAGGCGAGTAGGGGACACGAGCCGTACGGCACAGACGAATGACCCCGCTCGAGAAGACTTCGAGTACATCTGGGACTACAATGTAGCACCTGCCACAAAGGCCAACTGGGAAATCTTCAAACGGCCATCTTTCGAACTCCCTAATGAGGCTCGTGGAGACGATAATGTCTACAAATTGGTAACTGATATTTTCCGTGGTGCTGTCATAATCTAACAATCCCCGTTAATATTCTATAGCTCGCCCAGATGAATGATGTCGTCCGCCTTTGTCGATCGTTTGGTGTCGAAATACCTGTGGGGGGCAAGAACTGGCCACTCATAACAGTTGAATTCGACTCTTTGCGAGACGAGCACTTAGACGGTGTATTTGAGGTGAAGACTACTGCAGTCAACCTGAAGTTGAGAAGTCGAAAGCTGATTTTATTTCTTCGTTATCCAGTTTTACGATTTACCGGTAAGTGATACCAGTTCCTATCGTTTTTATAGTGTACTTACGAAAGTGTAGGGTATGGGAGAGTTCACAGAATATGTGAATATATTCTCGCCTCGGATATTCGCGGTGTTGATATATATATATATATAGTATCTGGGCTTCCAAGAGCTCATAAATGTCGTTGCTCGGGAAGTTAACGCAATAGTCCCAATTGTGTCCTTGAAAGAGGTATCGAAGAATGATTGGAGGACAGAGTTGCCTCAGATGTTGGAGGTTTCCACCGGACTCCGTGAACCATCCTTGATCATTTGTACACATCGGGATCAAGTTGAGCCATTTTCTGTTGAATTCCTCACGAGGCTAATCACACTGTTTTACTCCGAAGGTCGAGACAGAAGGCGACCTGAAGACTCAGACAGGCCGCGTCTTGAACGTATTCAGCTCCCCCTCTAGTCGAATATCAGGCGGTATTAAAACACAATGCGTATCCTGCTCCTCCCGTTTGGGACTAGGCGCACAAACACTCCTGAAGCTGTCTCGAAATTGCAAGCCAGGATATGATGAGATATTCAACGAGAGCGTCCCAGAAGTTTGTCGCACTGTGAGTTTCTATCCCACTTTTCCTATAGCCCAGCACGACTTAATATTGGATCCACTTAAAAAACAGTGCGCTAGACATATCCTGGGTAACTCTCGGGTATCAAAGCGCACCTATGAACGCTTCTCGGATGACGATTGGAGAAGTGAGCTCCGTGAAACGCTCGTTGAGAGCGGACTGACAGAAGCGATGGATCAATTTATCACCACTATGGCGAAGACAGCGCAATCTGAGGCTCTCTTACGTGGGATTACGTCTGTATCTCGACTGGTGCATAAAATGACCACGTTGCAGTCGTGAGTTTTCATCTCTCCAGTTCTGGTTACAATTAAACGCCGTTTTTTCCATGCACACAGCGAAACACTTATAAGGATGAGACGGACAAAATCGGAGTGCGAAGAAGCAAGAGAGGGTTTTCGAAAGGCTGAGCGAAAGATCCAGGGCGCCCAACGATCTTGGGAGGTCGAGGAGAATAGACTTCGGTCAGAGGCGATGGAAACTATACGTAGGGCATTCGACGAGCTTGAGCGCGAATGCGTTAACTCCGCAGGGGCTATGTTCGGTCAGGCGGAGGTGCAGTCCTTGTCCAAGCATCAGGTATAGCTTTAACGTTGTCCAAAATTTCTAAACCAATGTGCACCTATTTACGTCCGACGTTAGAACGTAGCACCGTATCAGAGCATCAACGGTACGCTCAGGTTCTCCAATGAACACCATTCGACGGAGCTCCTTCGAGATGTGCTAGGGACGGCACAGTCTACACTGGAATCAAAGAAGGGGATCACCGTTTTCAAGTTGCGTCGTGAGGCGGTCGACGAAGAGATCAGGAAGCAATTAGACTTCCTCTGTGCGGCGGTCCAATCTGGACTTGGCGACGCCCAAAGTGCGCTTGCTAGCAGGTTGGACACAGAGATGGGCAGTATAGGCCTGTCAATTCGAGAGGTTCCTTTCACAGAGTTTTCTCAAAAGGCATCAACAAAAGCGGTTGAATGGTCCGAGGGGTCTTGTTGGGAACGGAGCCGTGTAAGTGAGCCACTGATCGAGTATGTTCTAACGTTGCTAAATACGGTCATCGAACAAAACATAAACCAGAAAAGCGAATACACGGACGTGGCAAGGGAAAAAGTGATATGCTTGCTGCAAGACGAAGTAATCCGCCCGTTCATCGCAAACCTTCGCACCTCTGCGGATACAGCTTTCACACGCATGATGGAGCTCGGACGTGATGTCGCTCGAGGTTCCGTGAACACTCTTCTGAAAGAAGAAAAATCACGATACGAGCTTGAATTGAGCAAGAAGGACACAGAGCCATCTCAGAAGGAGATTGCGTCGTCCGTTGCAGCTCACATGAACCTCTTATCGGCGGCGGCGGCTCTGCAAAGGCTTGAAGTGGAAACGGAGGCTTGTGTCAGGGAATGCCCAGCTTGATTCTACCAGGACGGACTGTAAATGGGCAATAGCGAGTATGGCATCTGTATTACCCGATAAACTTTCCAATATGTGTACGTATCTTGATGGATAGCACAATACCAGTGCATTGATCGGTGCGCTGAGATTTTCCGATAAACGTCGTCTAATGGAACTCCCTTGGCAAGTAGAGAACGGTAAAATTGAGCCAAACGGAGTGAAAGGGGGACGGTCGTGTCCAAGGCATGCCTTAAGGTCATTGATAAAGAAATCAGGAAATAGTCGAATTTCCTTCATGCAGTTACTCAGGCTGGACTCGGTGACGCTTGGGGTACACAAGTAAGTATGCCCGATTCTTTACATTGGGAAGAGCAATAAACACCCGCCAACCCAGTGACCCTCAGCCTACGCGTTTCACCCGCGAGACGCCAGAGAGGGCAACGATCTAGGAAGTCTGGTCACGAGCATACAGGAAGGATCTCGGACGCCCGAGATTCATAAAATGCTCTCTTAGCGGAAGGAAACTCTCGCTACGGACTTGAACCGGGCAATAAGGGCATGGGGTCGCCTCAAGCGGAGGTTGAATCGTTAATTGTGGCACATATGCATCTGGTTTCGGCGGGGATAACCCTCAGGCTGCAGGGGCTTGAGGTGAGAGTAGAGACTTGCACCAACGAATGCCCGGTTCAATCCTACTAGAATACACGCCCCATTAGTTATCCCATGGAAGCGACAGCTGCTTTGTACCAGCTAGGGGTCGTCTTCTGATCACTGAGCTACATACGGGCGCCGCGTGTTTAGTATTGAGCCTGTATCGCGCAAGATTGTGTCGTGCAGTCCCGTATACAGGCGTCCGTGCGAACGAGGGGGCGAACAAGATATGAAACCTAGCTTTAGCTAATGAGTAATGTGAACAGGCCACTTGTGTCTGTGATGTACGAACTATTCCTTTCCTGTGGGCGACGATACACTTCTGAGGTGTTCGCCGTCACCTAACCCGGTTTTCTCCTAATCATACAGCTTCGCAGTCAACTCGTAGCCCGAATACCTGCAGCTTCTCGGTTGAGCTCCCCTTCCCACGCGAAGTAACATAGACACGAAATGCTCTTACGAGACGACTTGAAGGTACTCGAATCAAGATAGAAGTCAGAAGCAAAGCATATCAGACACCAGACACACCAAGAGACCGATAGAGTAGCAGCGGGGG
The DNA here is from genome assembly GCA_024195185.1 of Coniferiporia weirii. NCBI lineage: Eukaryota > Fungi > Basidiomycota > Agaricomycetes > Hymenochaetales > Hymenochaetaceae > Coniferiporia > Coniferiporia weirii. The sequence goes on from JAKOPK010000555.1 coordinate 6,566, forward strand.
ACACGACGCTTCCTTCCGTTCAAGCGAGGTAACAGCTAAGATTAATAATGCAGTCCTCGCGCACACGGGAACTTCACCGCACAGACCTGTTGAATCCCGTACGTAAAGAGTCGAGCAATCACATAATCAAGGCACGAGTCAGGCGGGGAGGGGGTGGGGTTGCCCCACGAACAGTATGAACTGCAGCGAGGCGTGATATTAAGACATTCGAGGCGTTTCAGGGCTCCTATTTAAATTGATGATAAGAGCACGGGGTTCTGCGAGCTGGTGGGCGGCTATGCTGCAACCAGTTTGTGGCGTTCAGAGCGGCCACATGTGCACTGCATCCTAAGCATAATCCCGGAATTTTGATTCAAGCTCCAGAAAGCTGTGCGGGTACCCTATAGATTTGTACAATGCCACCGACTGCTTAAGATGGGGAAGCGTCGGCGGATTCAGGAAAGTACAAATAGACTACTTACGAGAATCAGAACGGGCACAATTCGGGACCTCTCTCGACCGCGGGTCCAGAACTCCATCGAACGCTAGCTGATTGAGAGTTCTCGTACGTGTAAAAATAGATAGCCTGCGATTCAGATTTCTGAACACTGGAACTCACTTTAGCTCGATTGCGAAGCACTAGAAGCGGTACCCGGTCAGCAGCACGCGATTCGTGATAATCGAGGCTGATTGCACGAGAAAGCGGGCACGGACGGTGATTGATCTCTCTGCAGTGGTTGGTGGATTAATCTACCTCGGACCTTCTTCCATGCGTGCCCAAACGCACTCCGCACGATGGCACACCGGAACTCTAGCGCAGCCTCGTGTTTCGTCGGTAGGAGTCTGCCCGCCACTCGAAAGTTACATGTTGAGCACACGTGCGCCAGGGCGGGAATAGGCTCGGCAGCATGCGTGCGTGTGGGTGAAATCCATTCAATTGCCAGGCAGCTGCCTGCCCGTGCGCGCTGTCTTCATCTAGTTTGGCGCGCGAAGCGCTAGGACGCCCGGTGGACTCGGACAGACGCCCTCGCTGAAGTCTCAACAACTCGGAAGCAACGAAGGGGAAACGTGAAGCGCATGTTGCTCTTGGCGGGGAACCACGGAGTAGCTAGCAGACCCGACTCGATCGTCGCAGTTCCCGTTCTCGACATGTAAAATTGGATCCGGAGCCCGCGGAAGCTGCCAGCTAGCTGGCTTGGCGACATGCTGCCAAATGAAGGCAAAGCCGTGCTCGACTCGTTGTGCTGCGCCTGGTTGGGCAAGAAGGTCTAAGAATTTGTGGTATGAACCTCCGTCGTTATATCAAGTTCAAGGTTCTGGCGACGGGCCGACGGGATGCCGGCGGCCTCTCTTCATGCGCTTGTAGTTCGGGCCCAGAGTCTGGAGAAAGAGCAGCCTTGTCAAAGTGCCTTGAACTTTTAATTGAGCCAGGAAAAGTAAGGAAGCAGGTTAGAGGGCCGCGTCCAGCACCCAGCAGGGATGTCAATAAGCCTTAATGAAAGAAAAATGATGACTCACGGGACCCAAACCGAACCTGCGAAGCCGTCAGCCGGTATCCCTAATTTTCGAAGCATGAGAAGCTAGAAACTAGATTTTCGGATCTGAGCGCGTGCTTAAGGTGCTAAGGAAATTAGTCCGCACGCGGAGGCTGTAGTACCTACAAGCTTGAGAGATTACTACAACAAAGATAAATGCAAAGAGCCGAGCGCGGAAGATAAGAAGCTGCGGGCTGCGATCATGAGACGGCCGGACGTGAATGTGGTGCGATAAGGAAGAACAAGATGGGGAAATGCGGCGGGCGTTAGTGTGTGATAGTATGATGTGATGGTACAATTGATAGCAGCGTAGTGGTACAAGTGGTAGTACAGGTGATACAAGACATTGGTACATTGCGGTGGTTATTATCGTGAGCTGAATGAGACAGGGCAAGTGGCGGAGGTCGAGAGTAAGTAATTGCTGGAGAGTTTGCTTTGGAGAATCACGGAGCAAGAAGCTGAGAAAATACAGTAGCGCGGTAAAAATACTCGTTCGTTTTGCTTTCCAGTGTCTCTTTTGTGATGACGTGGCAGTTGTGAATTTTGACGAGAAAATTTCACGGCGAGAACTACACAGGGCATCACCATACGTCTGTTGACTGCATCAGAGAAATGTCCCGGAAGATAAAGTTGGGACACCAACCGGCGTTACGACTAAAACCCGCCCAAGCATCCCTCGTCCCCGTCTTCTCGTTCGTAGTAGCCGTACCCTTCGAAACCGTTTCCGGCAGAACGGCGGCCGTGCACGGGGCCACCACGCACCCTGCTGCGACTTCGTGGACGAGGGCGAGATGGTGAAGAAGGGGACGTGCGGTGTGTCGCTCGCGGGTCGCGGGAAGAATACGATGGGTGGGGTGCGTGCGTTGCTGCTCCAGAGGCGGAAGAGTAAGGGTATGCCTGCGAATGTGTGTGCGGGTGTGGAAGGAACGCGAGTTGTGCAGGGTCGGATTTAGGGGAGAGAGATGGTCGAGCATGACGGTTGGAGGGCTCGGTCGAATGGTAGGACATCGGCGCAGATGCGAAAGTGCCGTTGAGGAAGGGCGCGAAGGCAAGTGTGCCCTGGTCGGAGTCCTCTGAGGTGTCCGAGGAAGAAAGGTCCGGTACGAGTGGAGGAGCCCGGTCGAATAGAAGTGCCTGGGCGGGGGAGGCAGTTCGTGATGAGTCTAGCAAAGAAAGAGTCAGAAAAAAATGGGCAAAAATAAAGCAAAAATCTTACCGCTACCGCTGCTGCTGCTGCTGCTGCTGTAACGACGAGTTGTATCAAATCCCAAGACACGGACGCGGGGATGGGCATGGTCGCTTTTTTTCCACGCGCGACCGGGCGTCGACTCTGTGTACCCGTCGTCCTCATCGTCGTCCATAACGACATCGCCTCCACCGTCCAGTCGGTAAGTGCGACCAGGACAGCCGCGTGCTGGAAGTGCGCACTCGTTGGGGGCGACGGCAATTGGTGAGCGGTCGTATGCATCCGCGCTGTGCGCAGTGTATGTGCATGCAAGCGCAGGGTGAGGCGGGAAGTGGACAGCAGCCTTAATACTGCCGTCAAGTGGTGAGGGGGACAAGGGAGATGCGCTGCTCTCTGAAGACACTGCGACGACACGCTTGAGGATAGGACGGGGTCTCATTGCGTTCGTCATCGCGAGCGACTTGGATGTCGGGGGGTAAGGCATGAGTAGCTGTTTTGTTCGCGAGATGCGCAGATAAGAGATACGCGCCCATTTGGCGGCGGGTAGTTATAAGCAAAACCGTCGGGTGTGGCAGACATCGCATCGTGTATGTGCGGAAGCAAGAATAAGTTGAATTAATCAGTTGGAAACGGGTTGCCTGACGGGGTGACGGGAACTTGGTGCGTGCGGGAGTAGTAAAAGTGTGACGGACGTGACGACCCATAACCGTCGAAGGGAACTCATCGATGCTTGCGTGTCTTTCTCACTTACTTCCACCACTCCGCCTCTATGCGGAAATAAGCCGCGCAAAAAGGGTTCAAAATTTACCGTTGGACGATAACAGCTCTTGCTCCGGCAGAAGAATGTTTCATGTACTGTTTAGAGAACCAGTCGCTGCGGACAGTCATCTGCTGACTTGTGCTAAACCCTCTCGCCCATTCATCAGCCCACACTGATCTTCCGCTACTTCGCGATCTGCACGGGGACACGCCCACACCCGACCTCTTACTCTAATCTGTCCTCAACTGGCCCTCAGCTTCCCTCAGACTACTCCCCTCAGACTAACTCCACGTATCACCTGCCCTCGGCTTCCCTGCAACGCCCGCTCCGCCGATCGCGTCCCTTCCGTGCACGCAGGGTCCCCTTTTCGTCCCCTGAACTCAATTTTTCAATACGAAAGACTAAGCTGGCTGCCGATCAATAGCTTCTGACTTCGGGATTTGCCTCTAGGCGAGGGGCACACGGCCCACTTACCTTATACTCTCCATCTAGTGTGTCCTGTCACTCTCACACCCCAATTTACCCGCGCGCCACCGCTCCTCCTTTCTCATGCCCCCCCTCTCGTTATCGCGCAGTACTCGTGTTTTGAGTTAATGTCTACTGTTATTGTCAGGCGACACCGGCGCCCTGCTGTCCACGAGCGCCCCATCTGTTTGCATTGCTGTCTAACATGGGTCTATCCCGCCCCTTTCCTCTCGGAAACCGAAACCCCGAAGGATTTGTCTCCCAGGGGCTCAAAAAAGCTTAAACTCTTCCTTGTCGATGCCCTAAGTTTTTCTTCTCTTTGGTTTTCGATGTTTTCTGTCGGTGGTGACCATGGCTAGCGCCCTAAGCACAAGTCAAATACGTAATGACACGGTTATTGCAGAATGCGATTGGAGGCACCACGCGGCCCCCACCGCTGGATTTGTCGCTCCTCACGTGCTGGGGAGCATTCCAGGCAATCGCGTAAAGTATTTTTGCAAAGTCACCAGAAGCAAAATTCGCTGTTTATGAGTCTCCAGACACCCTTCGCCGTGGTGTCTAGTCCGAGGCCTTATCTAGGGGATCGTGGCTACATTTACGTATAAAGAGCGTCTTTATAAGGTGCGCCTATTCGTAATTATCTTACTCTAAGAATTCGAAGAAACTTTGATTGAGTTGAGCACTTTCCCCCTATCCTCTTTTAAGGGTCGTAAAACGATTTAGGCATTGTTTGCGCGCACCCTCGGTGATCAATCCCTTTGCATGGACACGTATGGATGGCGAGTGGTATGAGCTTCTAATTACCTATTTCTGGTGAGGCGCCGCATCCTTACTAGTGGTGAGAACAGTGCCATCCTCGTGCAAGATAGTACGTTGGCACGACTTTAAGCCTTCAAACCCCAAGATTCAAACCATTACGTTTGTCGAATTATAACAAATTGAGTTGGGGTGTCTAGAGGGGTCCAGGTTCGTCGTACGAAAACTCTTCCCGAAAGAATTATAAGCTAGGTGCTCGCCTTTCCTAGAAGCTCCGAAGTTTCTGGCAATTCGGTATCTCTGCGCTTTCTTGACAATGGGTGGCAAACCCTAATATTGGCCGATACTGTTTTGCCTCGTGACTAGTTCGGACCAATACTCTTTGGCTAGACCCATGTAGCCAGGTCCAAGATGTTTAAGTCGTAGGCCCTGACTACTCATCAAACGCTCTCATCGGCTTTTCCTGGACGAAAAGGTTCATTCTGGTCCCTGAAATACTGTCCCTCCGCATACATCGTTCTTTGGTGTCTCCCAATGCATCAGAATTGATTCACTAAATCTTCATGGCATGTCTAGTCACCTGGTCGGGTTTCATCTTTTCGTTTCCAAGATGCGACGTTAGGATCTGGTCAACATCTGTTCCGCGGATAATCTTCCAAGTGCCGGGTCCTACTGGTAGTGCCGCATATAACTTCTTCTGTCCGATCCCGACCCCAGGGGGAATTTTGATCTCCATCAGAAGAAGCGAAACGTCCTATCAAGCGGACTTCTTGGACACGTGAGGATGAGCTGGCACTTCAAGTGGTGACTAAGTCTCTTTGTCTCTTCGCAGGAACTTCTGAGATCTTCCTGGCATTCCGGGCTGTGACTAACCCTATTCATTGGCGTCAACATAAGCCTGTTGGAGGATTTTAATCATATAAGCCGACCGTGGTTCATCGATTTGAGGCCCGTTTCCCAGCTCGGCTTGTGTGCGGATACGGAGCTGCATTATGTCCGGTCCCAGAGGCTAACGTTTTAAGGGAAGCTGCAACGTTCCATCCAGCAGATGTGTTTAAGCGGCCTCGTGGACCGTTTAGGTGACCGTTCGGTGCATGTCCCTGCGGAGTCACAGACCGCAGCCCCGCAGCGTATCGTCAAACTCTATGAAAACTGGTTCCGTACGGATGTGGATGTTTCATTACTTGAAGTGCGAAGAACGGCTTGTTAATAGCTCGTTCTGTAAGTCATCTGTGGTTGATTTCCTTGGCGTTGCGGGGCTCTTCCTTTCATTTCCCTGTGTGGTTGATCAACTCGCGTGCAATGCCAGTCATCATACCACCTTGTGCCGACTTCCGACACGTGACTACTACGGCCGCTTCCTTCTGGCACCGTCACGGTGAACTTGGAACCGCAACTACACGTAGCAATCGCTCGCCATTATTGCTCTTAAATGCGAGGTGTGAGCATGACATTGTCCCGCTTTTGAAAGATCCGTGCTCTATCTTGTCTATCCGAGCCGGCGATGCATCTCCGCTACACGTTCACGCACCGACCGATCCTAGTTAAGTCTAAAGCGGCTGCCTGTAACTGCGTTGCAACAACATGCAGTGTTACCCATGATGCCCTTCCTGCCCGACACCTTACTGCTTATAACATTCTCCGACTACTTGAACGTTGCGTGATGCATCACTTTCGCTCGACGCCATGAACACACGCACTACTTGCGGCGGAAACACAAGCGTTTATCCGGTACTTTGCGAGTAATAATAAGTCCTACACGACACGTCCACCGCGGGGAACAGAGTATAGCGTCCAACTTCTGGACGGATGCTACCGGGAACTCAAGAATGCCAATCATCATCTTCGTATTCAAATTCTCTTTCATACGGTTATATCTGGTACATCCCGCTCAATGTGCGGCTTGAATGCAGTGAATTTGCCGCCCACCCCTGGTTCCCCGGCTCTCCGTTGGGCGCGACGTGAGACGTGGAACCACGGGTGCGGAAGCACCTGACCGCGCTGCAGGGGCACGCGTCTGAACACCACTCGTGCAGTAAAAAATGGCCGCCCACGCTTCTTTTACCGCTGCTAGCGGGCCCGTTCCCACCGGGTGTCGGTATGCGGAAACAGGCGTGATCAATCTTCGACACGCTGAATTAATTCCATCGCCTTGAATCTTGGAGGTCTGATTTCAAGTGTGCCTCCAAAAGGATCTCAGTTGTGATCTCAGTTCAGCTGAAATAACCGCTTAACGCCCTCTTAAAGGCGAGTTTGACGTGTCGGCGATTCTCGTCCTCTCTGTACAATTCGTACTTCGTATTATTGCCATCTTTCAAGCAAGAGATCCGATAATTTTCCGGACAACGAGGTCTATATATATGACTAGCGTATTCCTTGTGGCAATCACGACTTGGCACGACTTCTCTTCCGCGTGTTGAGTAGGGACGGGGAATGTGAGAGCAAGCTTGCACCACAACCTGCCCGTGCTCAATAGGACTCTGCTATCATGCATTCATCTTCCCTGAATAGGTTGAGTTGTCGTTCTTTCTTCTGTAAAACGTACTCCGTGTCTACATTGGGCAAACCGATTTCCGGCCGTCGAGCGCTTCGCCACGCATGTGCACGCGCACACCTCACGATTTTCCCCGAATGCCTCATTTCGAACTTCTTCCTGGAGCCACCTCCACTTGCGCCAGGCGCTCAACGTCGATGGCTTCGCATGAGTTCTTGGCGTGCGAGCAAACGATACGCATCGAAGGATGTGCTGGACGGAGTAGGACAATGGCTATTTCAGCCTGGCGGTCGGTGTAAGTTATGTAACCGATACATGCCCTTGATTAGTTCTTCCAGGAAGTGCCCTGTTGATGGCGGCTTGCGTTATCAAGTACGGCAGCTCTATAGACGGCAGTACCTTCATGGCACGAGGTTTCGTAGGGCTTTGACGGGCACCGTGACTTACCAACTTACAATTCCTTCTTGCGGTCAAGTTTGTCGCTCGTCCCTACCACAAGACTAAAGGAGTACTGATAACCAAATTTTCCCCCGGTGGCGAAAAGATCATCCGCTATGGCCGGATTCAATGCCCTCAGAAGTTCTCTCGCGCGAACGCTGTCTCATCCTCTGAGGTGTTGAATTTGAACTTACTACGGAATCTTCGCAACCATTGAAGTTCCGGACTAGGCGCCATCGGAAGTACCTGAGACCGAGTTACCTTCAGCAGCGGGAGCATCTAGAGATTGGCTTTGAATTGAGGACTATATGAGGTTTTATTCGTTCTTATTCTCTGTGACCGTTTATACAACTTCTCTGCATACAACAACCTAGTATTTGCCACAAATCCTTCCGTCGAATATGCCCCTACTTGCCCAAGTATGTCATTTCACCAATATCGCCCGTGTACAATAAACGGAAATATGCGATTTTTCTGCTGAAAAATTGCGATGCTGTGAAACCATCGTCAAAAAATCTTATATATATTCCTCCCAGTCTTCGAAACTGTAACTCACTCTTCAGATTTGGAGACTTACAAGAAGCGGGAAATCGATAATAGGCTATACAATAACACACTTCGTTACCGGAGGTATCGCGAGGTCTGAACGAACACCGCTCTTTACGACCTTAAGCCACGAAAGATCGTACACCTGTAGATTTGAACTCGCGAGCGGCGCTCTCTGTCATGTCCGTCTATATCCAGTCGCCGTACTGGGGAGTAAACGCACAATGCCGTTCAATGGGTATATTACTGAGTAACAAGGGCCAAGACGGGTGTGAAAGTTACGACTAAGTTCCGCGTGTAAAGGGTAAGTACGACTTATTCCGGCGAACCGGCGGTCACGGGAGGAATTATAATGAAACTAGGGATAACACATCAGTGTGTAAGGGTATCTTTTCAAGTACTGCTACCCGCTCATTAGCGGTCGGCACTTGAGCAATAATTGGAGAAAATAAGTAGCAGTATTAAAATGCGTTAACGTCAGTTTTGCCTATGTCCGTCGTCAACTTAAAGAATATATTGTCTTTGTTTTTCAAACATATCTCGTTCCTCTGGTTCCTTCCCATGTCTATATGTGTGCGCATACAGTTAGTAACCGTGATGCACGATGAAAGCAAGGATGATGTATGATGCTCACTTAGTTCTGATATGGCTATCTAGTGCAGCGATAGTCATCGACTTGGTCGTAATATTAAGATTGTGACAGATAGGGCAGTCTTTCGGTCCTATCTTTACTAAAGATCCCGATACAGCTTCGTCCTCGACCTCTGGAGTTTGATTTGGGAGCGC